>JAQJVL010005430.1:0-35473 GCA_035578905.1 Stictocephala bisonia | reverse complement strand
TAAATTTAATAAAATCAATAGCTATTGCGAATGGATACAAGGCATCAATGATTGATGAAATTGGAAGTAGAATAAAAAAGAAAATAGAAAACAAAATTCGAGACGATAGACGAACAACACTTAAAAATGAAAAATCTGATAAAGAACAAAAGAAGTATGTATCCCTCCATTACAATGGACCATTTACACAAAGAGTTGGTTATAGATTTAAGAAATTCAATTTATCAGTAGCTTTTAAGACTTGTAATACTATGACCAACATTTTACACCCGAATATTGAAAGTGAAGATAAATTCAATAATTCAGGAATATATAGGATTAACTGTAATGATTGTAATATGTTTTACATAGGTCAGACTGTAAATTTTAGCAAAAGATATAAAAACCATGTCTCTGCTTTTAAAAATAAGAAACCTGAAAGATCTAATGTAGCTAAACACCTTCTGAATTGTACCCACAGTTTGAATAAAATAGATGAAAATGTAGATATTCTAAAAGTTTGTAAGAAGGGTCGTAACATGAATGCTTGGGAAGAGTTATTTATTTTTAAAGAAAAATGTAAGGATCGTGATAAATTAATGAATGAACAGGTTAATTTTGATTCCGAAATAGTTTTTAATAATGTATTTTCAGCGAATAAAATAAGAGAAGTAACAGACAATAGGAATTAACCAATAATATCACAGCAGCCGCCATTTTGACGATTCCAGCCAATGAGGTCACGTGATCATAGGCCTATAAATTGAGCTGTTGAACACCGTTTTCCATTCTTTTGTGAATCCCTCTGGTCTGAGGAAGGTGAGCGTGGTTCACCGAAATCGATCACCATAATATTTGTACATTTTGTGCTTGTATTGTAATATATTTGTACATTTTGTACTTATATTGTAATAAATTTGTGTTGTGTGACGTTTACTTGTACTGTATATGTACCAACACGTATTATGCTAATTAAAAAACTAAAGTATAATTATTTCCGTATTTGCTATATCTTATCAGCCCGCCATGTTAGACCCTCCCACCGATACTTGTAGAGTGTAGGGCAGATGGATACCCTTTAGTTCAGTTCATTATCATTTATTAAAGTATAATTATTTCCGTATTTGCTATATCTTATCAGCCCATCATGTTAGAACCATCCACCCTCCCACTGATACTTGTAGAGTGTAGGGCACATGGATACCCTTTGGTTCAGTTCATTATCATTTATTAAAGTATAATTATTTCCGTATATGCTATATCTTATCAGCCCACCATGTTAGACCCACCCGCCCTTCCACCGAAACACGTAGAATGTAGGGCAGATGGATACCCTTGGTTTAGTTCATTATCATTTATTAAAGTATAATTATTTCCGTATTTGCTATATCTTATCAGCCCGCCATGTTAGACCCACCCGCCCTCCCACCGAAACATGTAGAGTGTAGATACCCTTTGGTTCAGTTCATTATCATTTATTAAAGTATAATTATTTCCGAATTTGCTATATCTTATCAGCCCGCCATGTTAGACCCACCCGCCCTCCCACCGATACATGTAGAGTAGTGTTTGCCCATACTACTTCCCAGACACGTACAAAGGCGTTGACCTACCCACTCACCTAGTCACGTATGGTAGTGTTAACACAAACCTCCCTTCCAGACACGTACAGGGGCTTTGAACCACCCACACTCCACGAGTTTATCGGTGGTGTTTACCCAACCCCTCTCCCAGACACGTACAGAGGTTTTTAACCACCCACACTCCACGAGACTATCGGTGGTGTTTACCCAACCCCTCTCCCAGACACGTACAGAGGCTTTGAACCACCCACACGCCGAGACACTATCGGTGGTGTTTACCCAACCTCCCTTCCAGACACGTCCAGAGGCTTTGAACCACCCGCACGCCGAGACACTATCGGTAGTGTTTACACAAACCTCCCTTCCAGACACGTACAGAGGCTTTGAACCACCCACACGCCGAGACACTATCTGTGGTGTTTACCCAATCCCTCTCCCAGACACGTACAGAGTCTTCGAACCACCAACACGCCACGACACTATCTGTGGTGTTTACCCAACCCCTCTCCCAGACACGTACAGAGGCTTCGAACCACCCACACGCCTAGACGCTATCTGTGGTGTTTATCCAACCCCTCTCCCAGACACGTACTGAGGCTTCGAACCACCCACACGCCGCGACACTATCGGTGGGGTTTACATAACCTCCCTCCCAGACAAGTACAGAGGCTACCAACCACCCACATGCCGCGACACTATCTGTGGTGTTTACCAAACCCCTCTCCCAGACACGTACAGAGCCTTCGAACCACCCAAACGCCGAGACACTATCTGTGGTGTTTACCAAACCCCTCTCCCAGACACGTACAGAACCTTCGAACCACCCACACGCGGCGACACTATCTGTGGTGTTTACCCAACCTCACTCCCAGACACGTACAGAGGCTTCGAACCACCCACACGCCATTACACTATCGGTGGGGTTTACATAACCTCCCTCCCAGACCCGTACAAAGCCTATGAACCACCCACACTCCGATACACTATTGGTGGTGTTGAGACAACCTCCTCCCAGACACGTACAGAGCCTTTGAACCACCCACACGCCAAGGCTTTGAACACCACACTATTGGTGGTGTTTACACTACCTCCTCCCAGACACGTTCAGAGGTTTTGAACCAACCACATGCCGAGACACTATCGTAGGGATTTACATAACCTCCCTCCCAGACACGTACAGAGCCTTTGAACCACCCACACGCCATGACACTATCGGTGGGGTTTACATAACCTCCCTCCCAGACACGTACAGAGCCTATGAACCACCCACACGCCGATACACTATTGGTGGTGTTTAGACAACCTCCTCCCAGACACGTACAGAGCCTTTGAACCACCCACACGCCAAGGCTTTGAACACCACACTATTGGTGGTGTTTACACAACCTCCTCCCAGACACGTTCAGAGGCTTCGAACCTCCCAAACGCCACGACACTATCGGTGGGGTTTACATAACCTCCCTCCCAGACACGTACAGAGCCTATGAACCACCCACACGCCGATACACTATTGGTGGTGTTTAGACAACCTCCTCCCAGACACGTACAGAGCCTTTGAACCACCCACACGCCAAGGCTTTGAACACCACACTATTGGTGGTGTTTACACAACCTCCTCCCAGACACGTTCAGAGGTTTTGAACCAACCACACGCCATGACACTATCGGTGGGGTTTACATAACCTCCCTCCCAGACACGTACAGAGCCTTTGAACCCCCCACACGCCGAGACACTATCAGTGGTGTTTACCCAACCCCTCTCCCAGACACGTACAGAGGTTTTTAACCACCCACACTCCACGAGTTTATCGGTGGTGTTTACCCAACCCCTCTCCCAGACACGTACAGAGGTTTTTAACCACCCACACTCCACGAGACTATCGGTGGTGTTTACCCAACCCCCCTCCCAGACACGTACAGAGGCTCTGAACCATCCACACTCCATGACACTATCGGTGGTGTTTACCCAACCTCCCTCCCAGACACGTACAGAGGTTTTGAACCACCCACATGCCGAGACACTATTGGTGGGAATTACATAACCTCCCTCCCAGACACGTACAGAGCCTTTGAACCACCCACACGCCACGATACTATCGGTGGGGTTTACATAACCTCTCTCCCAGACACGTACAGAGCCTTTGAACCACCCACACTCCACGACACTATCGGTGGTGTTTACCCAACCTCCCTCCCAGACCCGTACAGAGGCTTTGAACCACCCACACTCCACGACACTATCGGTGGTGTTTACACAACCTCCCTCCCAGACACGCACAGAGGCTTTGAACCACCCACACTCCACGAAACTATCGGTGGTGTTTACCCAATTACCCTCCCAGACACGTACAGAGGCTTTGAACTACCCACACTCCACGACACTATCGGTGGCGTTTACCCAATCTCCCTCCCAGACACGTACAGAGGCTTTGAACCACCCACACCTACGACACTATCGGTGGTGTTTACCCAACCTCCCTCTCAGACACGTACAGAGGTTTTGAACCACCCACACTCCACGACACTATCAGTGGTGTTTACCCAACCCCTCTCCCAGACACGAACAGAGGTTTTGAACCACCCTCACGCCGTGACACTATCAGTGGGGTTTACATAACCTCCCTCCCAGACACGTACAGAGCCTTTGAACCACCCACACGCCACGACACTATCGGTGGGGTTTACATAACCTCCCTCCCAGACACATACAGAGCCTTTGAACCACCCACACGCCATGATACTATCGGTGGGGCTTACCCAACCTCCCTCCCAGACACGTACAGAGGTTTTAATTCACCCACACTCCACGACACTATCGGTGGTGTTTATTAAACCTCCTCCCAGACACGTACAGAGCCTTTGAACCACCCACACGCCGATACACTATTGGTGGTGTTTTACAACCTCCTCCCAGACACGTACAGAGCCTTTGAACCACCCACACGCCGATACACTATTGGTGGTGTTTGCACAACCTCCTCCCAGACACGTTCAGAGCCTTTGAACCACCCACACGCCGAGGCTTTGAACACCACACTATTGGTGGTGTTTACACAACCTCCATCCCAGACACGTACAGATCCTTTGAACCACCCACATGCCGAGACACTATTGGTGGTGTTTACACAACGTCCTCCCAGACACGTTCAGAGGTTTTGAACCACCCACACGCCGAGACACTATTGGTGATGTTTACACAACCTCCATCCCAGACACGTACAGATCCTTTGAACCACCCACACGCCGAGACACTATTGGTGATGTTTACACAACCTCCATCCCAGACACGTACAGATCCTTTCAACCACCCACACTCCGAGACACTATTGGTGGTGTTTACACAACGTCCTCCCAGACACGTTCAGAGGTTTTGAACCACCCACACGCCGAGACACTATTGGTGATGTTTACACAACCTCCATCCCAGACACGTACAGATCCTTTCAACCACCCACACGCCGAGACACTATTGGTGGTGTTTACACAACGTCCTCCCAGACACGTTCAGAGGTTTTGAACCACCCACACGCCGAGACACTATTGGTGATGTTTACACAACCTCCATCCCAGACACGTACAGATCCTTTGAACCACCCACACGCCGAGACACTATTGGTGATGTTTACACAACCTCCATCCCAGACACGTACAGATCCTTTGAACCACCCACACGCCGAGACACTATGTTTACCCATTTCTCCTTTCCATATACGTATATAGGCGTTGTCCCACCCACTCCCCTGGACATGTTAGATGGTCTTTTACTACACATATCCATAACATTGGATAAGAAAATTGCGCGAGCTTTTTTATTTGGGTTATTGATTTTTTGTTTTGTACGATGCTTTTAAAATGTTACATTGGCCAATCTGTGAGCATTATTAAAATACCTATGCATTATAATAGTTTTTATGACTTATAACGATATTTTAAGTAGTTTCTTATTACCCATTTTTAATTAAGTTAGAATAGTTGTCACTGGAAAGTGACTTTATACTATCAGATTAGTAAAACTGTAAAGATCACATAGGATACGTATAGTATTTACTTTGATTTGTCATGTTTTTAGTAATGAGTCCTGAGAAGACACTGAAGGAACAAGGTGGACCATCTGAAGGAAGAGTATTCATCTAGACATGGTGGTGAACTTAGTGAAATCTTTGTCTTCCACTTCTACGGGGGGACTCTCTGTCTTCTTCACCACTCTCTGTATCATCGATCTGTTCGGAGTCTTCCCCATCATTGCTCTGCCTAAGGCTATAATAGACTGTGGTAGGTATTACGTAAATCGTAATATGTTAGTTCATCCAACAACTAGCTGAGCCTCTTCCAGCTGCATTGTTAGTCCTTCTGGTTTCAACACTGAAAGTCAAGATTTCAACTCCCGGCAGGTCCAACTAATTGGGTTGTAGTTGAGTTTGAACCATTGTCCCTTAACAGAGTTAAAAATAATTTTAAAAATCATTCCACTTGTGTTCAAAGACAAGAAAAAAACAAACAAAAATAAATTCGTTCTCTAATGAATTCCTTAACAAAACTTTACCTTAAACTAGAGACCACCCCTGCACGCTTCACTTGCCAACCCCTTCACTCGTTCAATACATCTAGGCCTTCGGCCTCGCTATGTGACTTTTGACTACAAAATAATATTAGACTAACTGTATAACGTAAAATCACAATATTAAATATATTTACAGTACATCACACACGCTACTTGCGTTACTACCTATTTATTAGTACAAATACAAAATGGTATTACTAAGCCTATTTCAAACGTGTTCATTTAATTTATTGTTGTTTAACCACTGAAGATTTATTAATGTATCAATAGGATAAAGTCAAACATACAAAATAATAGTATATTTCATAACAAGAGTGGAAAGTGGGGTTTTGCATGTTCGAGACCATATGTTTGATGGTCGAGAACATACAAAACACTTTCACTCGAGTTTTGAACGATAGTTTTCACTACACTACAGAATAAAAACAGGTGTTGTTGACTGTGGAAAACTTTCGGTTGTAAACAATGTTACTTTCGGTAGTAAACAATAGACAGCTGTTGAAAATATGATGTTTCGCAGGTTGTAAACACATATCGAAAACAGCTGAACTCATAGTAGTGTAGTGAAAACATGTTTATTTATTCATAGAACAGCTGTTATTAATTTACTAACATCAACTCAATGTCATCATTATGGAGCAATCTTTTAGGGGAGGTTTCCACCCCTTATAGAATGATTTTATCGAGGTGAAAATACTTTAGTTGTCCTATTTAAGACCTAATGAAACATTGTCCAACATGTCAGCTCTCTACCTACAAGGGAAGTTGGAGAACTAGTGATGAGAGAGTGAGAGCTTTACTTTTTATAGATATAGACTGATGAACACAAGAAAGTTCTTTTTTGTATTACAATGTAGATTTCACCACTAATCCCTTCTACCTTGGTAAAAATCTGCCTTAAGAGAGGTCAATATGTTTTCCATTTTTGGATTTAAAAAGTAAAAACAAACGTCTTCACGACATGTCCACTTATCTGACGCTACTAACGTTTCCTTTTCTCTCCCCTTGGGTATTAAAAACATTATATTACTTAATTTTGGTCTCTTAAAATAGAAAAGAATCTACAACACCTCAGATAAACAAGCAACAAGAAATAAAACCGTGATTAATAAAAACGTATGCAAATGATTTATATTAATCACATGCAATACGTGATTAAAAAAAACAAAACATGCAATAGTTTGTTACGGCTGAGTCAAAAGAAATAAATATCAGCTATTTATAAGGACATTCAGTATTTTCTTATAGACCTACCAGAAAGAGAACTAACTGTTCAAGTCTGGCACCGCCACCAATAAATAAAAAGAATCAGTTCTTGATTAGACAGTAAGCCCCTCTGCTGCATGACAATTAATTACTTGTTTTTACAATTAACTGTACAAAAATATGGGTTATTTAGTACAAAACATTGAAAGTCACTTAGCAACTATCCAGCTGAATAAAAATAAGAACAAATCAACATAAAGGAAACAGCTTTTTTAAAGTCAAATAAACTGTACATAATTGCATTCAGTTAATCAACGTAATAGTATAGGAGCTAGCAACGTTTTCGTGAGAGAATTTTAGAACAGTTGGTTTTTTTATATGCTGTCTCTCTTGCTCTTTCGGTTAGAGTCCAGGCTACCTGGCTGGCGGTAGTGGTTGCGTTTATTAGTGCGCATCTTACCTGCACAGGTAAAAATCTTTAACTTTAAAAGAATTTTTTAAAGTGTAATTTTTAATTTTTTGCCTTTAGGTAGATCCACCAGACATACATTTTTTATTGCCAGGCATTTTTGTTGTCGTTAATTATGTGCCATACGCAATTTTTTATTTTTTTTAAATAAAAAATTCAAAGTATTTTAGAATGTCTGTAATTTTTATATTACGTTCTTTAAACATATAATAATCTAAAATTAATTAGCCAGGTGTTAATTCGATTGTTAAGTATTAAATATAAATAAAAAAGTAATGAAAAGTATTGCAGTATGATGCTTGTGGTTAGAGAGAGACAGTGTAAAGTGCAAGAGAGATAGAAAGCGACGGCAGCGCATCGGCAAATGGACAATATGGCGTCAGTCTAAAGTCACATGTTTGTTGTGTTTACGTTATTTTGTAATGTTTGTTTATTAATTTCGCCGATGCGCTGCCGTCGCTTTCTATCTCTCTTGCACTTTACACTGTCTCTCTCTAACCACAAGCATCATACTGCATTACTTTGCATTACTTTTTTATTTATATTTAATACTTAACAATCGAATTAACACCTGGCTAATTAATTTTAGATTATTATATGTTTAAAGAACGTAATATAAAAATTACAGGCATTCTAAAATACTTTGAATTTTTTATTTAAAAAAAATAAAAAATTGTGTATGGCACATAATTAACAACAACAAAAATGCCTGGCAATAAAAAATTTATGTCTGGTGGATCTACCTAAAGGCAAAAAATCAAAAATTACACTTTAAAAAATTCTTTTAAAGTTAAGGATTTTTACCTGTGCAGGTAAGATGCGCACTAATAAACGCAACCACTACCGCCAGCCAGGTAGCCCGAACTATAACCGAAAGAGCAAGAGAGACAGTATATCAAAAAACCAACTGTTCTAAAATTATTGTTTTTCAAACGTTGCTAGCTCCCGTACTATAACACTAGTATAATAGGATGAACTAAAAATGAAAAACATCAAAATGATTCTATCATGTCGTAGGCCTTGATTGTGTGAGATTGGTGAAAAATTAATAAAATAAATGGTTCCAAAGAATTGGCACAAACTTTTCTCCATATTAAAACACTAAAAAATCTAAACTTAAAAAATTACCAGTTTGATTCCCAAATATGTTTTTTTCTAAAACTCAAAACCTAGTCAAGTTAGCAATATGCATTTTTCCTAAAATATTAAAAATTGTAATTTACATCTTTCCTGACAATTTAATCAAAATCGTTAGATATATTTTTGAGAGAATTTCATTTTTCTATTTTTCCAATAAAAATAAAAAAATAAATAAAATTTAAAAAAAGTGAAAAAGCGGAATAATTGGCTAAATACATATAAATACCAAATTTCATAAAAATTGATCTTTCCGTTTGGTCTCCAGTGAACTGCACAAATAGACACACAGACACCAACTTTTTTTCGAAAAAAAACCACTTTTTGGGGTTAGAGGACCCTAAAATGGATTTTTAGACCTACATTACTTGTAAAACGATTTTATTTTACGATCACAATACTTTCTCTATGCTAACGCATATGGGAAAAAGTAATAACTGAGGATTGGCTGCAATTATCCACATTACATAGTGAAGCTACTTATGAAGTGTGCTTTGAATGCATACCATACCATACCATCCATACCATAGCAAATTGAATACTTGCTTACGATTTGCCTATACCACTAACTTAGGGATATGTGTTGTCTTTTTTCAATCTTAGCTTGTATGGTATGAAATTAGACTGTAATGCTGATTCTAGAAGTACTCTACAGTCATTTTTGTTTCCATATACATGTTCAAGGTATAGGGTCAAAAACTTGGAATCATATTCACAACCATATTGCGATAGAAAATAGTTAATTAAATATTACATTGACGCATGCTTTCCTCTAATAAAGTCTTTACTTGGAGGCCGGTCTTCTATTGTTAGGCCCAAACTTGATCAACATATCTTATGTTCGCTGTCTTTACTCTGAATCTAATGATTTGAATGCTTGTGACCCTCTCCGACTGCAGTAGCTAGCTCTATAACACTAAGAAGAATATTTAGAAGGGCAGACAAGCGAAGCGTGATGATGTCCTTAGGAGAATCACGCAGTCTAATGACAGAAATAATGTAATTTGAAATAAATAAATGAACTTAACCAATATATTTCAATAACTAATGTCGGCATTGAAATTATGTGCCCCGCAGTTTGAAGGTTGTTTTCTAAGGAACTAAGAATAATACGAAAAATCTAAGCACACCATTGTTTTCCTTGCTTAACTTTACGTTATTTTAAAATTTTAACAAAATTTTTTAAAATTTTTAATAAAAAATAAAAATTTTAATTATAATAAAATTTTAAATTACATTAAACATTTTATTACAAGTTTTAATAATTTTTATTCTTGTCGGAACAAAAAAAGTACAGAAATTTTAACTAGTTTTCACTGTACATCACATTTACACCGTTATTACTAAAAAAAAACGTTAATGTATCACCTGGTTGATAGGAGTGTTTTCCATAAGTTTTATCAATTTTAGAATTTTTACTTTTCCAGAAAAATAGTTCTTATCAATCCATTAAAACATTGCTTTCTTGGCTACTAGAGGACGTATAATCAATTATTTTTTTGTAATCCCTGACATGTATAGTTACAATACATTACTTTCATACGTGTAAATAAATTCAATGATTTTATATTGATTTTAATCCATTTAAGTTTATCAATTTAAAGTTATCTTTAATTTATTTAAATCGTGTTATAATCACTGCATTTTTTTATAAGATGAAAGTAATGTATGGTAACTATGACTATACATGTCATAGGGATCAAGTAATCAATTATACAACCTCTAGAAGCCGAGAAAAAAATGTTTCAGTGGATTGATAAACACTTTTTTTATCGAAAAGTTAACATTCTAAAATTAATAAAACTTATGGAAAACACTCCTACCAACCAGGTATATAAGCATAAATGTGATACATTCACGGAATTTTTAGAAATAATTGTGTAAATGTGATTTACAGTGAAAACTAGTTAAAATTTCTGTACTTTTTTGTTCCGACTAGGTTAAAAATTATTAAAACTTGTAATAGCATTTTAAATTAAACTTAAATAACGAAAATTGAACAAGGAAAACGATGGTGTGATTAGATTTTTCGTAGGCCTCTTTTTTCCTTAGTAAATAACCTTAAAACTCGGGTGCACATAATGTCTGCGCCGACAGTACGAACGATTAAAGAATGGGAGGATAGAAGACATATGTTCAATGGTTGGTTGCACAAATGTTCAATGGTTGGTTGCACAAATGTTCAATGGTTGGTTGCACAAATGTTCATGGTTGGTTGTACAAATGTTCAATGGTTGGTTGCACAAATGTTCTATGGTTGGTTGCACAAATGTTCAATGGTTGGTTGCACAAATGTTCAATAGTTGGTTGTACAAATGTTCAATGGTTGGTTGCACAAATTTTCTATGGTTGGTTGCACAAATGTTCAATGGTTGGTTGCACAAATGTTCAATTCCATTTATTATTTTTAACTTAAATTCTCACTCTATCAGCCCTGATAACTATTATTTTTATCATACCCTGTAATAAAACATTCTTCCTTCATCCCACGACTCCACATGAAGTGAGAAGAGTGTTATTGTCACTCTATCATGTGGTATTATTTACTCCTCGCTGTGTGATAGTGATGGAATATCACCTAAGCTTTTAAAGAATGTTGCCGATTTTGTAAGCTCGCCTTTGTCCGATATTATAAATGCTTAAATGGCTTGAGGGATTTGATTTAGCTTTGTGCCATTAGATCACTTGATATTTTTTTACTAATATATCATGACTTTTGGAGGTTTTTTTTTTTAATTTATACACAGCTTTTATATAATTTTAAATTAATAAATGGTAGCTGACAAAAAAAACCCATACGCTATATATATATATATATATATATATATATATATATATATATATATATATATATAATGCTTCCTTTGAACAAGGTATTTTTCCTATATCACTAACATCTTGTATTGTTAAGGCCATATAAAAAGATATATAAACTTTATTAAGTAATATAAAGTTAACAATTAGGGCTACTTAATTATTTTTAAGATGTAATAACATTCAAACAGAGTACCCTTTATATTAACATATAATAATTTAACATTTTTATTTAAATTATTTCACACGACATGTTTAAACTTAACAGCCATTTTCAAGTGTAAACTAAATAATTAAATCTATATGTATGTTTGTTTGTCTATCCTTTATGCGCTACCAAACCGTCCAGCCGATCGCCATGAAACTTGGGGAAGTTGTTCTATATACCCCAGGGAAGGTTTCTGTCCTATTCCTGTTTCTTTAATCCCTCAGGGCTCCATCCCTTGGACTTCTAAAGTTTCGATGTTAATCAAATAGCAGGATGCATGAAGGTATATAAGTCAAATAAATATAAAAAGAATATCAGCTGTGGGTTTTAAATATGTCAAAATTATACTGTTTATATTTTTATGTTTTGATTTCTTGTAAAGCTAAGCTATATTAATTGATTGATTTATTTGATTAACACCTGTTAAATAAAAACAAATATAATAAAATTGTGGTAGGCAAAACTTTCAAAATTAAAAATAATTGAGTACAGTAGTAAACTACACAAAACATCAGCTGTTGTAAATTGGATACTATGTAAACTGAAAGGTTGCTGCACATTTCAATGATACAATCAAAACTCAATATTATGACCAGCGAAGCGGGCGGGTACAGCTAGTTAAGTATTTAATATTTATTAAAATAAAATTGTAAAACATGTGGTGTTTTGTAAATATTGATCAATATGGATAAGTTGGTGATATTTTTTTATGATAATTTTGAATGTTTCGAATATTATAAAAAATTGGGTTTGTTTAATTGATTTGTGTGTTCAATATGTTCACTGGATTTTCTTGATGTGCTAAATATATATGTAATTCTTCTATTGCATTCATTTTCTTGCCCTTTTTCATAAAATTTAATATTTTCATGTTTTCTTCAATTTTTGTGTACGTGTGGTCTATAGAGAGCAAGTGTTCGGCGAAGGTGGATTTCATTGTAGTTCTGATAAATTCTACATTGGTCAAACTGGAAGGCCATTCAAAACACGCTCTCAAGAACACATACAAGCTCTCAGAAGCTATAAAACAACTACAGTGAAATCCACCTTCGCCGAACACTTGCTCTCTACAGACCACACATACACAAAAATTGAAGAAAACATGAAAATATTAAATTTTATGAAAAAAGGAAAGAAAATTAATGCAAAAGAAGAATTACATTTATATTTAGCACAACAAGAAAATCCAGTGTACATATTGAACACACAAATCAATTATACAAACCCATTTTTTGATAAGATTCGAAACATTCAAAATTATTATTAAAAAATATCAACAACTTATCCATTCATATTCATCAATATTAACTAAAACCACATATTTTACAATATTATTTAAATAATTAAAATTGTTTTCTGAAAAAAACATTTTGATTGATATCTTATAGAATTTGAACCACTTTTCTATTCTATTATTTCTAACATTAACGTAACATGACGTTGTTACACAACCATTCGGCTGAATAAAAATAGCAACAAATCAACATAAAGGAAACAGCTGTATTTAAATTAAATAGGTAGGAAATAAATGCAGAATTTTCTACATTGAGTGAGGCGTGTGGACAGTTATTAAAATTAACAGATTTATTATAACTGTTACATTTCACTTAATACTCAATAAGCTCTTTTAGACAAAATATGTTTAAATTCTTTACAGAATAGTCGTGCCAAGTGTTATACAATATAATAATACCGTAATTATTATAAAATATATTATGAAATATATATATTTTATTAGGAAACTACATTTTCTTAATAAAAAATTTAATTTCAAAATAAGATAGCTTATTCTTATGAATTGCGAGATTTTAAGTGGCGTTCTTTATTCATTAGCTAAAAAGAAGAAGGATGAAAGGAAATTCAACGCTAAGCGGAGAGGGTCATTAGGTCAGTGCTTTGGCAGAAAGCTACTCAAGTGTTAATGAATAGAAGTGACTATTTAGACTAACGTTCATTAAACAGTTGAATGTTAAAAAAGAAATAACTTAAATAAATATATTATTATAACAAACAAATAGTATATGAAACAAGGAACTGTATTAACAGAAACATCTTATAACAAAATATTTTATTTTACACTGCCTTCCACACATACATAACTCATTATAGGAAACATTGCAACACGGTTTCAATATACGACGATGGTAGTCAGTGAGAGCACAGAAACATAAAGTGGGTAAACAGGGGACATTTTCTGTGGTAAAATCACATAAGTTTAGGAAATCTATGGCATTAATCATAAGAGACATTTCACTACGCAGTGTCACTCTCTGGAGGGAATGAGAATGTTCTTACCTTAAAAATATTGTGTTTTAATTCCAAATGTGGGTTTTTAGTGTCTTCATGTGCTCTGTATACATGTGGTATCATCCAAAGAGTTGAAATATCATATCTCGACAATATTGTCTGCTTGCGAGTCTACTGATGAAGAGGTGAAGTGAGGAGTCCTCAAGGGTCTATTTTAGTGCAACTCCTTTTCTTTTTATTTATTAGTGAAGTAGGCTGTAGCTTAAAGAAAGCTAATTTATTATTGTAGCTTAAAGTATTCAATTAATTCAATTCCATCTTAATTCTTAATTCAATTACATAACCAATTCGCCATCTTAATTCAATTACATAACCTTGTATATGTATGCAAAATTAACCAATGCACATGAATGTATTTGTCCAATGATAAAATAAATTATTTTATTTGATAAAGGCAACTCATGGCTAGTGTTGGAGAATTTAAGATGGCGGTTGTTTTATTGTGTAATTAATGAAAGACGTATAAACTCATGTAAATAATCGTATATTTTACACGGGTAAAATGACATAACTAAGAGGACAATTAATTTCTGAAGAATATGAATTTATTTGTTCATTTTAAATTTTAAATAAATTCATTTAAACAATCACTTGCCAGTGCCATTGGAGATGCCAGTAAAATTTGACATCGAGTACAGCGCCTTCACAATAACGCAGTGTCCAAGTTACTGAGAGGTTAGTTATAAAGGCGGTCAAACATGTGAAGGCGTTACTATACATCTACCAATTGGGAATAGAGATACAAAATTACAAGATTTCTAATTTTGTACAGATATATTTTATCTGAAAACACTGAACTCGTAATTTTTATAGTAAAATAACATTGTTAAGTTCTTTTCAGATTTATTATAACTCAACACGGCTGCTTTACGTACCGTAAGAGCAGACATATTAGCTTTTCTTGACAAAAGAATCTAACATTTTACCCAACAAACAAAATATTGTAGAAAAAATTTGTAGAATAAAAGCAATCTTGTAGAATAAAACCAGAAGGAGCATGTAAACATGACGGTTTACCACTGATCAGACATGATTGCCTCACTTTGCGCCATCTAAAATTAGGCTTAGGTTAAACTTTGTTACTCAAGAAAAACAAAATAATTTCAATAAGACATATTCAAAACTTATTTGAATAAATCCATTGCCTTATCATAGTGGTGAGAAAACTAAAATATTCCACCGATTGAGACACAATTTACCTACATAGTGGACTCTGAAGAGTCGGCTTACTGATAACACTTTACTATCTAGGAGAACGACCTGAGTTCAATCAGACCTTTACTTATATAATAGACTCTATGTTGTATATCTAGTAGCAGGTGCATTCAATTTTGAATGTGGGTGAATAGAAGAGACTATTCTTGAATATGAGCCAAATAAAATTGACTGACTGTGCTGTGTGACCCCCTCCCGCCCACCCATAGAGGCACAATGGTACTGACCCACCCGCCCACCCACAGAGGCCACAATGGTACTGACCCACCCGCCCACCCATACAGGTATGGTGGTACTGACCCACCCGCCCCACCCATAGAGGCACAATGGTACTGACCCCCCCCCCCATACAAGCATGGTGTTACTGACCCACCCACCCTCCCATACAGGCATGGTGGTAGTGATCAACTTGGGTAATATAATTTTGATTTTACTATACAGGGAATAAAATTAATGGTAATATCTATGATCAACTTGGATAGAACACGTGTTCAATTTGTGTGTTTGGTATGCAAGCTTACACAGCCGTGTTAATGGGACGTTACTGGCTCATGTAACCTTGTGTTTCTCCACAGGGTGGCTGGGTGTGCCCATGGCCTTGTATGTCTTTGCTGTGCAAGTTTATACAGCCGTGTTACTGGGACGTTGCTGGCTCATGTAAATTTGTGTTTCTCTACAGGGTAGCTGGGCGCTGACTCATGTAACCTTGTGTTTCTCTACAGGGTGGCTGGGTGTGCCCATGGCCTTGTGTGTCTTTAGTGTGCAAGTTTACACAGCCGTGTTACTGGGACGATGCTGGCTCATCGCTGAACAGCTCAACCCTGAAATCGCCCATAAGAGTAGGTACGTTAAAATGACAATATCCATTTTTTAACATTAAAGTATGGTTTTATCTTAGTTACATATATTTAACTAGAGGACTTTTTCTAAATTTGTGATTCCAGGGATTGTAGTCCTCTTGTTATCTTGACTGTTTCACAATTTTGTTCTTTCTGCAAGATACATCAGCTGAACAAATAGGTGTGACAAGAAGTATTTGTAGACACTAATATTATCTATAGTGATCATTATTACTAGTGTATGCTACCGGCAATGTATTAAATCAGGCATTCTATAAACTGCCTAAAAATGACCGGCAAAGTATGAAATTAATCAGATTTTGTACTTTGCCCAGGCATTCTATTAAATGCCAAACAAACTTTAGGCAGAGTTCGTAGCGCTGTCTTAGCTTTCTAGGCACAACGTGAATGCTCCCCCACACTCTTCCATCGTGCCCCACACCACACCCCTTTCCCCTCAGTATAGTTTTGGTGTTTCATAATGTCACAAGTAATTACTGACTCCAGTTTAGGTGCGTGTGTCGGTACTGAAACAGCCGTTCTCCTCCGAACTTGTTAAAAATCGGAGTACTAGCTTCTGGTATAGTGAGGTTCGGTTAAACAAACATTCTTCTCAGCATTAAGAAGAATGTTCATTTAACCAAACCTAACTATACGAGAAGGTAGTGATAGATGTTAAGGTCAAGAATATGAAGGAGCCTCGAGTCTACTGGTTGCTCAACAGCTACGATGTAATGCTTATTGAAAATACACAAAAGCTGATCCATCCTTAAAACAAGGAGACAGCGTTGCTAAATTTGTCATCGACGATTCAGTTTTGTGTAAAGAAATGTTTAGAAGTCTAGGCAAAAAATTATTAAAGTTGATTCTGACAAAAATGTCCTCCAGTTGCGAAAGGAGCTACTGTTAGAGTCCCGATCCCAGACGTTGACAAAGGAAAAGGAGACTTGAGAAATCCGAGCAGTTGTGATGGAAGTGACGGATGATTACTTTTATAAACTTGGAACCGTCAATGGAAAATTGAAACAGCACTATGCACGGTTACAGTTCTGGGTATGACAGCCTCATCAGTATTGAAAATGTTCCTGATAATGAAACTAGACTACGGACCATAGTCTTCAGGAAGTGGTCAAGGTTTCGTGAAATGAAGTTGTACAACAATAAAAAATGCACTTGAGTAGATAACAATATACAGTGTAACCCAAAATGTCATGCTGTAATAAGTAAATTGAGGAATATGTTGTCTTTTAGAATTATTCTGTACTCAAAATTTGGCTGAAAATGCTTTTTTATCTTTTGGAAGGAAATTATCATTTTCTCTCATGTTTTGTGGCCTAAGTAATGTTTTTGTTAATTACAATCTATTATTGGATTAATATAAGAAGTACGGTGTTTACGGTGATTCAATAAAGTTTTTACATTTAAATCACCTTAATCAACCACCCTCCCACTAATAAGAGGAGTCCCCAGGGATCAGATGTTGACCCTTTTCTTTTTATATTTTGTAATTGATGTTTTACCTTCCAATTCAATATAAGTTCTGGTTATTTATGCCGTTTGTATAATTATACATTCATCCCACCCTAACATTGATCCTCTAAAAGGTATACTGAACTTTGTGTACAAATTTGCTTCTGACTGGTTTCCCTCAAATAGGGGAAAAATTCTGCTTACTGCTTTTCAGTATTTATGGTTAAAATGGTTAAAAGTCTGCTAAGCGACTTGCTTTTTATATCAGTAACAGATTGGATTTGAAATCACGCATTGACAACATGTGTTGTCTATTGTAGAAGCTTAGATACTGTGTATGTAATAAATAATTAGGAAATGCCTATTTTACATTTTTCTAAGGCCTCTATTACTGGTTTGTTATGGATTAATTTAGCATTAATTAATCATTCTAGCACTGTAAATTATATAATTTTGGTGCAAAAGAAAAAAACTAACTTTATTGTGCTAAATTTTTGCACATATTCTTATATACACTAAATTAGTCATCACAAATTTTGCTATTAAAGTACTATACATTTTCATAACATTATGAGGAAATAGAAGATTTACCTACGTCAACATATGTTTCTTTTAAACTATTTGAGTCAAATTTTATTCCTGTACTATATGACTTGTTCCTCTAAAAATGGTTAAGAACCGATCGCAATTTGATGAATAAAGTCTAAATTATTTTAGGAAGTTCTTGGATAAAGCTACTACAATTTAAATTGTGTCTTTCTTGCAATTTTATATTATTTACTTATCTCTTAATAACTTGGCTACTGCTTATTTATTATATATTTTTGAACATTTATTGACTTAGTCCTGCTACTCGTTAAGGCGTTTTTACATCTTACTGTTGCCTATTTCTGTCCGATATTCTGTCTGATGGTAATACATGTTCTTGACTGTCACTTAGGTATCCCTATGCTGCGATTGCCGAAATGACTTACGGAGAAACTGTCAGCAGATTTGTTACTATTATTTTGGACTTGACCGTTTTTTGTTCTAGTATTCCAAACATATTAGTAGGTAAGTAAATCTTATTTATTTACCGTTTAAATTAGTTTTATGCCTAAAAATACCGAGATATACGTTTACGAGATACGTTTTAAAATAGGATTTTGTATTTTTATCACTTCACATGAAACTGGGCTTTTAATCTGTCTAGATTTCAAAAACAATCCTTAGGGATAGGGGATAAGTATTGTTTTTGAAAACTAGACAACTTTCATGTAGAAAGCCCAATTTCATGTAAATAGATGAAAAATACAAAATTCCTATTTGAAACATTTATTCGACTTCATAAAATCTATTAATAATGTGTTAAATTGTTAAAATCTATAAATGACATTGAAATTGTTAAAAAATAGTTTACAGTTTCATATACTTCAAATTTGATTACGAGTTTCTTATTTTAAGAATTTATAAATAAAAGAAACGCCACATAATGAGTTTGTTACAATATGTACACAAGTAGTTACAATATTAGGGTGTCTGGTTTTACACGAGTATGTGTGTCCTTCCATTTGTTATCCTCGTATTGCCATTCCCTGGTAAATCCCTCTGTTCTGAGGATGCATAATTCATAGTAAACTGAGTTTAGCGAAATCAACTTTCACATTACACGTACTTGAATTAAACTGTCTACTTATATTGAATTAAACTTCTGTATTACTTCTACACTAAAGTCTATATTGTACAATCCGACAGCTCTTGCTTCGCTACCGCGTGGTTCTCTACGCTTGCTTACCGTTATCTCCGTGGTTCTATGTAAACCATACATCAATATAAAATGTCAGCCTGCTGCCGTTCTCCTAGGTAACAACGTTTTATAGCCTAAATAACTGTATAAGTCTACTTTAGGAATATATAAATTAGTGCAATGTTAGAGTCGACCAAAGTGTTTACAATGAAAATAAAATTAGTCAACCTTTATATCACATTTATATTTTTGTATGGACTTTTTTAAAATAAAGCATTAAATTAAATTAATGTCGATTTTACTTTTTTGGCAAAAAGGAAAGTTTGAAGGGCTTTTTCTACCTCTTAGGAATAGAATTTCAAGAAATCCTTACTTAGTAACCCACCCGCCCACCCATACAGGCTCAGTGGTACTGGCCCACCCGCCCACCCATACTGGCTCAGTGGTACTGGCCCACCCGCCCACCCATACAGGATCAGTGGTACAGGATAGAACAATACTACTATAGTTACAAAAGTCTCCAGACATATTTTTAGACATTGAACAGTCAGGATTTTCTAGCTTATGTAAAAAGTTTATGTGTTCTATAGTACGTACAGTGGTATTGACCCACCCGCCCACCCATACACTTACAGTGGTATTGTGCACAATATTGCACGCGCCCAACCATACACGTACAGTGGTATTGACCCACCCGCCCACCCATACACGTATAGTGGTATTGACCCACTCGCCCACCCATACACGTGCAGTGGTATTGACCCACCCGCCCACCCATACAGGTATAGTGGTATTGACCCACTCGCCCAACCATACACGTACAGTGGTATTGACCCACCCACCCACCCATACACGTACAGTGGTATTGACCCACCCTCCCACCCATACACGTACAGTGGTATTGACCCACCCTCCCACCCATACACGTACAGTATGGGTGCAGTTGTGCAATATTGTACATCAATACCACTGAACGTGTATGGGTGGGCGGGTGGGTCAATACCGCTGTACGTGTATGGGTGGGCGGGTGGTTCAATACCACTGTACGTGTATGGGTGGGCGGGTGGGTCAATACCGCTGTACGTGTATGGGTGGGCGGGTGGTTCAATACCGCTGTACGTGTATGGGTGGGTGGGTGCGTCAATACCACTGTACGTGTATGGATGGGAGGGTGGGTCAATACCGCTGTACGTGTATGGATGGGAGGGTGGGTCAATACCGCTGTACGTGTATGGGTGGGCGGGTGTATTCATTTGTTGTCTCTAAACTATATTGTTGCTGAACTTACTTGCTCAACGAGATAGTTGAATTTTTCACTGACAAAGGATCACTTAAGGGTACAGGGAAGTGGTGTATCAGGGGTGCCACTTGGGGGTACCAAGATACCAAATTGCTTGTGTGGGTGGGTGGGTGGGTCAATACTAAATTGCTTGTATGGGTGGGCGGGTGGGTCAATACCAAATTGCTTGTGTGGGTGGGCGGGTGGGTCAGTACCAAATTGCTTATGTGAGTGGGCGGATGTGTCAATACCAAATTGCTTGTGTGGGTGGGCGGGTGGGTCAATACCAAATTGCTTGTGTGGGTGGGTACTTTTGCATTTTGTGCTTGTATTGTAATATATTTGTGTTGTGTGACGTTCACTTGTACTGTATTTGTATGTCTCCAAGTATCTGAGCCATAGCTCAATGCTCCCTTCACCCTCCACCTGAAACATTCTACTTGTACACGTGACAACAAATTACGTGACGTCACACACCTTGTCAGAGCAAGCTACATTTATCAAGCATCCTTACTCACAGAAAATAAAATAGAACTGATATCAATACCACACCAGATACCAATATACACCAGATCAATACCACTGTCTGTGTATGGGTGGGCGGGCGGGCCAATACCATTGTACGTGTATGGGTGGGTGGGTGGGCCAATACCATTGTACTTGTATGGGTGGGCGGGTGGGTCAATGCTACTGTAAGTGTATGGGTGGGCGGGTGGGTCAATGCTACTGTAAGTGTATGGGTGGGCGGGTGGGTCAATGCTACTGTAAGTGTATGGGTGGGCGGGTGGGTCAATGCTACTGTAAGTGTATGGGTGGGCGGGTGGGTCAATGCTACTGTAAGTGTATGGGTGGGCGGGTGGGTCAATGCTACTGTAAGTGTATGGGTGGGCGGGTGGGTCAATGCTACTGTAAGTGTATGGGTGGGCGGGTGGGTCAATGCTACTGTAAGTGTATGGGTGGGCGGGTGGGTCAATGCTACTGTAAGTGTATGGGTGGACGGATGGGTCGGGTAAACGGTCTTGGGATTAATGACGGTAAACGGTCTTGGGATATGTGTCCCAATATCCACAATACCAATGTTCTCTCAATACCAATGTTCGTTTATGGGTGGGCGGGTGGGTCAATACCACTGTTCGTGTATGGGTGGGCGGGTGGGTCAATACCAATGTTCGTGTATGGGTGGGCGGCTGGGTCAATACCAATGTTCGTGTATGGGTGGGCGGGTGGGTCAATACCAATGTTCGTGTATGGGTGGGCGGGTCAATACCAACCCCATCACACGTGTACATCTGTTCAGTGCTTTTGATAAAATATTTCGTTAAGACTGAGTACGTAATTTTTTAAGTACATACAGTATATTAAGATTAACTTTACAACTTTTCCACTTATTTATTCGCTAATTAAGAAACTATGGCATACCGTTATTTTGATAACTCATGAATAAAATTATGCATAATATTGCATTTGACTAGATGATAATAATTAAGTTGACCTCCTTCC
This sequence comes from Stictocephala bisonia, assembly GCA_035578905.1. Lineage (NCBI taxonomy): Eukaryota > Metazoa > Arthropoda > Insecta > Hemiptera > Membracidae > Stictocephala > Stictocephala bisonia. Next base: position 13,180 of record JAQJVL010005430.1, on the reverse strand, counting down.
AGCATCTCAAAACCTACAACTTGTGGGAGTTCGGGGATCAGGTATAGGGTTCGACTTTTCCTTCTGCTACTGGATGTTCCTGCTGGGACTGTTCCTCTGCCCTATCATGTGGCTCGGAAGTCCTAAGGACATGAAGTAAGTGCCTGGGTTAGATAACACTCTTAGGGGTTACTGATAAGCAATAAGTTTTTGCCTTCTCATACCTTGAGAAAAGGAATAAATGATTTAGAAGCTTATTTTAATTTTTATATAAAGCCCATTTAATTATGAACTGGGGTAATATTTTTATTTTTGCTGAAAATAAATTTTTTATGTCATTTCATGAACGTAGATTATCAGTTGAACAGACCTTTAGATAAATAAGGATGTCATAAACAGCAATTAGATAAATCTCTTCTAAGTAAATTAAGAAAATAATTATTATGTATTTAAAAATATTCCCATGACCTTCATGTAATTAATCAGGCAATTCTTTTACTATTGACATATCGTTTATTGGAAAAAGAAAATAGTTGGTTAGTAACAAAATTATACAATATATAATGAAAGAACATCTGACATTGAAGAAGTTATTCAACACTCAATAACTTTTATTTAATCTTAAGTCTAAGTCTGCTTATTTAATTAATGCTTAAATAACGCTATTTATTTTAAAAAGCTATTCCTTAAATACCCTCTGAGATCTGATTTTAATTTTATGCCTTAATTGTTTTTTTAAATACAAATAACTATTGTTGTAATAGTTTACTGTGGTGTTAAATTAACCAAAACCAGATTAAAAAAATTTAATCTGTAAAATGCGTGTAAAGGGTAGGTCTACTAATATCACTTAACATATAAAGCACGTAAAAACATTTTAAATAGAAATGTTAAAAAATGTAAACGAAAATTGTTTTCAAGTGAAGTAATGTTCAACTACAAAACGTGGGCGTTAGCTGCTGATGACTGGCGCTGCCTGGTGGCCAAGCAGGGAAGGAGAGTCGACTGACACGACTGTTTAAATCACACATTGTTTGGGGACGGGCGAACAGACGACAACCGGTCTGCTGATAGTCAACAGAGTTGCAAGTAGTTACAAAGTTAACACCAGGTAGAGTGTCGGCGGATCGAGTGTGACAAATTGTTTCACTGGTGAAGACTGTTACACTGCTTTTTTAGAACAACGAAATTACATTTACTAAAATTATATGTTTTTTTTTTTAAATAATGATTGGAATGTAATAAAAAATCATTACTTCAAGTCGGCCTTATTTTTCTCTCTATTGAAATATCAGCTCGGTGTATTAGAATATTTTTACATATTATAATTTAATGTCTGTCCTTAACAAAATAATATTTCCGAACCCATAGTTTTTAAAAAATATTTTACAGTCCAATTATTGCTGTTACGGGTTCAAAATTTAAAAAAATCTCCACAAACGTAAATTTTTATAATGTTAAAAAATCAAAAAAAGGATAAGTGAATGGATGAATTTAAAGGGAAATTTGACACTTAAAAATATTTCATAAACCTAACTTTAGACGTATGGTTCTTTATTTAATACGTACATAAAATGCAAATGTACATGGTAACGATGACTACAGTGGACAACAATCATCCACATATACATTAGTATACATGTGCTGTTATAAACAAACTGAAATAAAACAAATATCTACAAATTTGAAGTCAACAATCTGTCTCTCAATATGTTAACTTTGGGTTTGACAAATAAACCAATCACGCAAACATAATTGTTATGTAAAGTTATCATCAGGCATCTTTGTTCTGAGATCATTAGCAAATGCTGCTCTACCCATAAACGGATTATGGCATATTATGGCTTAATATATTTCCTTCTCTTCTATGGAATTGTGTTGTGGGGGGGATGAAAGAATCAATTTTTATGAGTGTTTAGACTCCGAAAGATGACGAGCCGTCTTGTTGCTAAGGTTAGATTCAGATAATCCTGCAAGGCTTTTATTAAAGAACTAAGCATTCTACCGCTACATGTTTGAGGCAACACCGTTTCGTACCGCAAAAGCACCAATTCGGGGGTGAGACGTGCATGAGCATAACATAATAGGCATGGATATCAACAGAGATGAATAGAAAATAATTTATATACACTTGCCTATAGAGGCAGTTGCTCAACTTATTAACAAACTTCACAACGCAATAAAACACGCCACAATATTCAGGGAGTTAAAAACTCCCCTAACAAGTTTTTTAGCCACTCACGCATTTTACTGTATTGACTAGTTTCTGGTGAGTAATTGAGAGACCAGGTAACTTGAGACTGACACCATTTCTAAAGGTGGGGATAATTGGAAAGAGTGATGATTTGAGTGAACCTGATTCTATGTTTGGATGAGGAATTTGTGGGGTGAATCTGGCCAAGTCTTATTTTAGAACTGAACTAAAAAATGTACGTTTGCAATGCGATGTACATATACTTCTTGTCTGCTGAAGGTGGGTGGCCCTTACCAGTGTACTCACCGTGCTGAGCGTGTCTTTGCTGACGTGGTACATCCTCTTGACTGCTCAGCCTGTCGCTTCTCCTCAAGTTCCTCGCATTTCTTGGGAGAGTGTGAGCATCGCCTATGGCATCCTTGCTTTCCAGGTAGGCGCAACTGTTGGTCATTAATGACATTAATTTGTTGCAAAGTACACAGTTATTTTTATATGTTTAGAATAATCGGACATTTTCCGTTAATTCACTACCACTACTTTGGTTGGGTTATGTTAGGTTTGTTTCTTTTAGGTTAGGTTTACTTAAGTTATGTTAAGTTAGGTTAGGTTAGGTTTAGTTATGTTTTGTTAGGTTAACTTAAGTTATGGTTATGGTAGTGAATTAACGGAAAAGGTCCGAATATTCAAATAGTAATTTTAAAATGAATCTAAAGTACCAAAAAGAGAAAAAGAAACAACGCTAGCTTCCTTAGGGCTTCAGCGTACTCATCAGGGGCAGTTAGGTATAGATTACAACTTATATAAGTCTATTCAGGGTTTGGAAAGAAATGAGGGAAGAGACTCCTAGTGATATAATAATTAACAGCTTTATTTGGACCTCTGTTTCTTTCTTTTCTCTGGAATAATCAATATTCAGCCATCCGGGACGAGAGGTCCAAAGCCGTAACACTGTTTCACTAGTACAATCGGCATTCGTAATATTGATAGTTTAACTTTAACGGTTTACACCAGTTTCTAAAACTTGTCAAATCTTTTACCTGATACAAGTTAAAAGTAAAGTAGAGAATTTAAAAGTGATCATAATTCAGTAAAAAATCGCTGACACTATCATGCATCGATTTTATTTTTGTTTGACACACAAGGTTAGTTGTGGAACGGAAAAGTAATTTAGGGGAACCATATTTAATTCGGGTATTCAAATTATTCTAAGATAATGCTTCTTTATCTCTTGCAAAGTTTTAAAGATTTTTACACTGGCTGTTTTGCACTATCAGTGCTGGTCGAAGTAGGCTGACGTTATAAATTGACCTAAAGAAGAACATAGCTTGTTGGCTTAAGCTAAATAAAGGAAAACCATTTAGCGTATTGCTGAAGGAATGTATCTAGAAAAGAACCTTTTAGTCTTGAGGATAGGGGATCTCTTGGGTATGTATTATGGGACTGGAGATTGCTTAATCTTCCGGCTGTTCACACGCTGAACTGCTTGAGCGAGAGTGACTTGGCCGATGTAGCACACATCTTGACCGCACCTGGAGTTCAGCTTGGAGGAGGTGGCAGTTCGAGGTACTTCATATTAAATAAATAAATATATTTACTATCCAGTGAGAAATATAAAAATCCAAATAATCTCCGTCAAAGAAGTTATCTACATATATATAAATAAATGGTTCCAAAGAATTGGCACAAACCTTCCCCCATATTATAAACTAAAAAATAAAAACTTCGAAAATTACCAGTTTGATTCCCAAATATGTTTTTTTGCTATAGCTAAAAAACTAGTGAAGTTATAGACATGCGGTATTTACTAAAATATTTAAAATTGTAATACACATCTTTTCTGAAAATGTAATCAAAATCTTTATAGCCATTTTTTGAGAAAATTCCACTTTTGTGTGTTGTTTGCTAATAAAAATAAAATAAACTAAAATTTAAAAAAAGTGAAAAATGGTCTGGTGATATTGACTAAATAAACCTTCATACCAAATTTCATCAAAATTTATCTATCCATTTGGTCTCCAGTGAAGTGCACATATCCACAGACAGACGCACATACGGAGAGACATCAAATTTCTTTTTAAAAAAACACTTTTTTGAGCTCAGGGGACCCTAAAATGAATTTTTAGACCAACTTGTAAGAACATTTGTTTACGATCAAAATACAGTACTTTCTCTATGCTTATGCATATGGGAGAAAGTATAAAAACTATGCACTACAATCTTTATGTCAGTTGGGATGTGTATATAAGATTAATAGGATTTTGGTAGTCTTACTGTATGTATTTTGGTCGTCTTACTGTATGTATTTTGGTCGTCTTACTGTATGGGTCGTCTTACATTATGTATTTTTGTCGTCTTACTGTATGTATTTTGGTCGTCTTACTGTATGTATGTTGGTCGTCTTACTGTATGTATTTTGGTCGTCTTACTGTATGTATTTTGGTCGTCTTACTGTATGTATTTTGGTCGTCTTACTGTATGTATGTTGGTCGTCTTACTGTATGTATTTTGGTCGTCTTACTGTATGTATTTTGGTAGTCTTACTGTATGTATTTTGGTCGTCTTACTATATGTATTTTGGTCGTCTTACTGTATGTATTTTGGTCATCTTACTGTATGTATTTTGGTCGTCTTACTGTATGTATTTTGGTAGTTTTACTGTATGTATTTTTCAGCTCGACATTCACCCCATAATCCTAACTCTGCAAGTAGATATGGCGGACAAGAAAAAGCTCGGCCACGCCATTCTAGCAGCTTTTACTGGTAAGTAGCTTTTTAATGTCCTTCCTTGTTCAAGTAAATAGCGATTGGCAAGTAGTGTGTGAGACTTTCACAAATCTGAAGGAGATTTTCTTAAACTCTTTATCAGCTTGTGAATAGGTTTCTCATAAATATATAAGTTAAGTTAATTGATTTTCTCATCGGCTAACATGCCAATTAAGAAATGTTTAAACTACATCGAAGAAATAAATCCATCCAAATTAGGGATGGAATTTGGAATCAGCGATGCTTACACTATGCCAATAAATGCAAGGAACTTGTGGAAATCGTATGTTTCAATATTCTTACATATTAGACGCCAACACAACGTTGTTGGTATTTTAAGGCGAATATGAATGGTTATATGAGTGTAGGATGAGTCTGGATGAGTGTAGTCTGGGTACTAACTGAGATCAACTGTTCCTCAGAAAGGGCAATTTATTAATAGCCCAACAGCCAGGGCAACTAAGGGACCTACAGCTTTACATGGAATCCGAACCACGTAGTGCTGGTACAGTATAAACAGTAAGCTCTATATTGCCCTCGTATATTGAACTGTCATGAAAATATATTATGCTAAACTCACATATTTAAGTCACTTACTAAAATCACAAGTACTCTGTCACATATTAATGAGGTTGGCCAGTCTACTTAGTTGTTAATTAAGGATTTTTCTTAACAGTCTGCAGAGACTGTCGGCCATATTGGTTTTAATCCCACAAGAACAATGTTATTTTTTAACCGGACATATGATCACGCGTATCCAAATTAGATTTATTTGTAAATAGATTTTGTCCAAACAAATTGCATTTTATCAGGAATGAAATTGTGCGTTGTAATTGCTTTATGAATTTCTTATTCGTTTTATAGAAAACATTAAAAAAAATATTTAGTTTTAAATGTTTATTTTCACCTATTTTTTCAAAACTATTTGTGTGTATTCAAAATATCAAAAGCAAACCCAATGCGCAATATGATAACGTTTAAAATGACACCTCATACACAACTTTTGGTCAATAAATAAAAAAAAATATTGATTCACAAATAACATTGTTCTTCTTAAGGGATTAAAACCAAGATGGCCGATAAGGGCTGCAGAATCTTAAGTTGGTTATCCATGATTTGCTTCCATTAATATAGGATATCCCCGGACAATCCAGAATGTTCAAAATAATGTCTAAGGTTTTGTATAACCACGGTAAAAGAATGTTCGTTTATTTGTCAAATAACACCGTGGCGAATGCTGGATTCAATTTGTAAGGTAGCAGTTGTAATTTAAGTTTAATTAGCTTTTAAGTCGTCATGATGATACCTTTCTAAACAGAGTCCTATCTTAAGTTTTCTTAATCTTTTCCGTCTAATTGTTTTCTTTTCTATTTTATTTTGTCTGTGTGCAAAATACTATGAAATTAAAATAACGATAATTTTTGGGGGGGATTTGTATATTTTTCAAAATAATAACATCCTTTAAGTAATAGTTATCTTCCTAAGTTAAATTTAGTTTTTTATTTTTATGTTTGAAAATATTGGAGATGGCAACCATTAATCTGTAAACAATAAATGGGAACTGAAGCTAGAATAATGATATTTTGTTTTATATTCCTTTTTAGTATTGTTACAGCCCACGCAACTTTATATTGTCGTGAGTAAATTTCTATTTTTTAATGTGTTCGTTCTTTTTTTAGTAACGTAGAAATCAATTTCTTTTATTCGTTATTCATTTTGATATTTTGATTTCTTTGCAGACGACAACACAGTTCAACAGCTACCACTCCTACGTAGAATTTTATTGAAACTTGAATCATGATTGCAACAATAAAATATTTAGTAGCGAAAAGTATGAATCTTCAAAGCTTAAAAGGTAGCCGCTACAGCTGGACCAGTAAAAGCCAGTAACAAACGTTATTTGAAGTTTGAGACCGTATTTTCATTTGATAATATTTAATTTGTTAATTTAGTTTTAAGTAACTTACCGAAAAAATATTTAAAATGCATGCATGCGCATTTTTGTACAAGGAGAACTAATGCAAAGGCATTTTCAGTTTAAAAACGCTGTTTTAAAACTGTACGATATGTTTTTCATATAAAGAAATTTTTACATATCGAGTTAAGTTATGTCTTTAATACCTACTCAAATTTTCTGCAATCCGTATGTTAGTAAATGTTAGTATTGAAGGAGGGGTTGTAAATGAAGGGTGATGAGTGTTTCTTATTGATTCTTCTTTAATTTCAGAAAGGAGATCGACATGCCATAGTATCTGTGCTTAACCAGTTATCATTACAATACAATAACCGTTTATTCTATGGATTCAACTGTTTGTGCTTCATCATAGATAAAAATAAGTCGTGGACGTGTAATTAGTGCTACAGAGAAGAAATAAACAGAGGTCACATCCAATAGTGCGCTGAATGTGTGTCGAGTTAATGTGTCGAGACTCATCTCCAGTTTGCCGTTTAGGTACATGAGGGAGCCCCTTATCAGTTCCTTTATATATTCACCCAAATCCTCAAGGATGAAGATGTACATCTCTATAAATCCCATCAGTTTTATAAAGATGTACATTAGTTATAATCTATTTATAACTGCTACTGAGGCGTATTCTGTGACCGTTAGAAAGCGACCTCTGTTTATTTCTTCTCTGTTGTTTGGTTGGAAAATCCATTTATGGATTTTCGGTCATAGAAAATTACAAATTTTTTAACATTCTTGATAATGTATTGTAAACAAATTTACCAACTCTACAAAATACATTAAAACGAATAAAATAAAAAATGTTATTTTCAGTTATTTGTGAGGAATAGTCATAAATTTAGCTGAACCTAATGATTGTCTTGGATTCCTCACAAATTAGACTAAACTATTCTAGATATTTTAGTTGAAAGGAATTTGGTGTTGTCCTAAAAAAGCGTTTCCTGTGACAAATTTAATTAGACTGTCGAACAGTCGTCTGTTTTATAGTGTTGGTTTGCCGCTAACGGAACAAATATTTCCTATATGTAAGTTTTTTAGAAGTATACTTAATTAATTGTATGGATTTCTAACTTTATGCATTATATACTATATTTATAATTTATTAAAAAGACGATTCGTAAATAGTTTTCTATATAAAGTTAGGCTGTATTAAGATTAATTTAACATTAACTAGAATGTTTGGATTTTATGATGTTTGTTTTTGGAAAATTGAATCAAAATAATAATAATAACGGTAGGCATCATTTATGAACTCACACGTTTTGGTAAATAACAAAGCTTGTTATACTCTCGACACAGCTCCTCTCTGTAGACATTTGACTTTGTGTGTGCTATTTCATGCTCTGTAGCTACATTGCTATCATTTAGGCCTACCGTTTTCAATCGGGGTTAAGTTGATTTATGCAATACACATTTATGAAGTGTAAAAATATGTTAACAAACATTAAAACCTTAACAACACATTTAATAAACTTAAGGTGAACCATGATCATACTAAATGGTATTTAAGTATGTCCTACTAGGATCATCATCATCAGGGAGTAAGGAGGGACACACTGCCCGGACCGAATCTGCGACCGAATAGTTTGGTCGTTGTATATTATCTTACAGATTTACATGGGTAAAATTGTAACCTCACCGTAAACCACTTTTTCTCGACGTTTTTCGCCACTACTAATATACAAAGAACTACTCAATGTTTTTAAATTCTTTAGATAGAGAAGGAGGCTCAATATAATGTAGATAGTACCGAAGTCTTGTCCAGTGGTGTGTAGAGCGGCCCCGACAGTTCGGTCGGCCAGTTTAAGTGGCTTTACCTTTAATCCATCTCATTGTTTCTCCATTTAGCCAAGGAATGTCACTTGATTCAAACTTCTCAGTTGTTTCAGCGATGACTTACAGCCTCCATTTTCCGACATTTGACAATATTCATTGTGGCCGCTCTCTTCCTTCCTAATTATTTTCACCCTTGTTTGTTCTAGTGACAGGAAGCTTGTTCTTGGTGACGTGTCTGCTCGTGTTGTTCCGCTTCGGGGACCAGGCACACCACAACCTCCTCCAAGCACTTCCTCTCAGCGAGGCCCTCCTCGCCGATGAGCTCCTGGTCACCATGCAGATCTGTCTGTCAATGGTTGTCAGTGGTACAGCTCTCTTCCAAGACGTCGAGCAGACTTTAGGGATTCCAAAACGTAAGCAGTATTTAATGTTCTTAATGAATATTCAAGATTTCACTTCCACTGTGAAGAGTTGAATCATGTTCGATGCCCTCATAAATCACCCTAGATAAACAGCCACATACCACAGCGTTATCACACAAAGAAAGGTGTAGAACTAGTCCAGTGAAGGTTCATATTACTAATAAAAATTAACAGTGAAGGGTGAGATTCGATCTAGCGCTCTCTCTATCTCAGGTACGAAGTCCTGTCGCCTTAGACCATTCGACCACTGGTAGGGATGGCAATGGTGGCACGAAAGATGCGTACAGCGAAAAATGCGTACAGCGAAATATGCGTACAGAAGGAAATAGTGGTATTTGACGAGGGTAAGTATTCTCCCCGGTGGCATGAAAGATTCGTACTGCGAAATTAGGTTAGGTTAGGTTAGGTTCTCCAATCCCAAGAAACTAAGCATCATTCATATTTATTTTAGAGGTAAACGCATTTATAAATAATTCAATTGTTGTAAAAGATCTATTGCCCTAAAAGTTGTACGCATTTTCACCTATCTAATTGTTTGTCAAAACTTGATCCTGTACGCATATTTCGCAAGATTCCTGGTGTACGCATTTTTCGTGTATTCGATGGCAATGCTTTATCGATAGACCGGAAATATCGATAAATATGTTTCGATAAGACGATATATTAGTATCGATATTTTATTCCGATAATATCGGCCTTATCAATATTTTGGTCCGATATATCATATTACTAAATAATGACTTTATTCTTTCTCCTAAAAATTATCGTGATTCTAAAAAAAAAAAAAAAAAAAAAAAAAAAAAAAAAAAAAACACACGTTTAAATTGCTCATGCATACAAAACATGCATTCAAATAATAAAGTAACTTTATTTAGTTCTTTACATGAGGATAAGTGGAAAATTGATTTCCAAACTTTCATTTTTAAATGGTTTACCTGACAAGAATTGGAAGTAGGTTCGGGGAATTAATTTGTTAGATATTTAGTGATTATAAGAAACCTAATCACACTTTTAAATGTGAAAAACAAACATAACAATGTTATTACATCGTTATATTATAATTAATATAATAATGAAAGGTATAATTATTATTATTTTTAATATTTTTCATTCAACTCAACAGACCACAACTTTTTTCTTGTAGATAAATGTATTTAATTTTTAAATTCAGCAGGCTATTCTAAATAGTGACACCACAAAATGAGTGTATTTTTGGTCATTGCATAAGAGTTATTGCATAATTTTAAACAGATGATCGAAATAATTTATAAATTGATATATCGGATAACCGATGTATCGATATTTTTCTTTCCATGTTATCGTTAGAACGATATTTTCTTTGAGATATATCTATAATTCGATATATCGATATGTTGAAAATATTTGCCATCCCTAGCCACTGGCTCTGCCAAATTGGTTCACTTCAGTGTTCGTCACTGATGAGACAAAGGCCACCCAAAACACGTTCAGTGATACTGTACTTAAATTACACATATAGAATTGGAAACACACAGCAGCCTTCCCTAGTAACATATAACGCCTTAACTACAACCTAAATCAACTCTAAGCTCCGCTGTGAGTGTTCAAACTTCTGAGATATTCGGAACTATTTTGTAGCAGCCGTATGCGTGTTAATTCCGGGCCAATACAAACACAATGCCTCCTGCATTTGTGTTAATGGTAGGCAATTAGAGAGACGATTAAAATCCTTTTAAGGAATCACCTTGCGTGATCCTGTGGTTGCATGCTTTCTCATTTCTTCTCAGATGATCAACCATGTGCCTGGGAGTCACGTTTTTCTAGGCCTATGACCTCAGGCAGAGGTAACGTCAATTGTGTACCTGGAGGTTGTCTATCGCAGCTGTCTAACTTAATTAAAATAACAAAAGGAACAGTTATATAAGTTGTAGATTATAACTTACATAATTTATAATATGTAGTATATAGATTATAACGATCATTGGCCGATACAAATTTAAATAAGTATCTTTTTCTAATATTTTGTTTAGGCTATTTACGCCAGTGGCATTTGTAACTTAATCGATTAACACTGTTATGCGAAAACGGTTCAAACCCATCAAGCAAATTTGTAGTGGACCTCCCGGGATTTGAACCCGTGAAAATCTGCATTTGAAGCAGAAGTGTTAACCACGTATGGATTCTTCCACTGAGATTATTCAGGGCGTACACTGTACAGGTATTTTCTTTATTAATCGAAATAGAAAATCGAAACTTTTATAGTCTCGATAGGTATTGAGCACATAATTTTTGGACGAATGTTTAGTCATTTTACACTAACGGAGGACGTCCTGTTGAGGGTGTCGTCAATATTCTTGATGGAAGCCAATACCTTCTTATACATGTCTTAAAAGGTTACTGTAAAGTTTACTTAATTGAATGCCACAAACCGCATCTCAAAGGAATCACTCTATCAGAAAATAGAGTACTTTGCTGATGTTCAAGAATTTGATTTTTTTAAATTCCAAATTCAACACGTATGTACGAGTACATGTGGAAGTTTCAGCGTGAAGCAAGTGGATACCATGGGGAAAGTAATATACATTGCTGCCCTCTTCACTGTAAACATGAAACACTAAAGTATGCAATGACATGGATCAATATGGGGTTGATATGGAACTGTGAACATTTATATGTCATCTTAAAACTGAAAGTTATTGAGATATGGAATTATTGGATGGATCACAGGAGAGAAAATCTACATTCACCATCTGATAAGGTTCATTAAGTTGTAGACTATTTGGTTCTCTTTCTTTTCTCGGTTATAAAACCAGAGAGGCCGAGTCACGGATGGTTTCCTAGTCTAGGATATGATGGAGAGATGTTGACGGCGGGGAAACTAACGAGGTAAAAGCAACTCTGAACGTAACGGTCGTATTGATGAAGGGCCTGGTGGTCGCACATCAGTGGACTCGGGTCATCTGCGGGCGCTTTCACAACGGGGGCCATGGGGGAGAGAGTGACGAGCTCTTTAAATCTGATCGAACATGTTATTTTGTAGAATAAACAATTTTCTTAAAAGTAAAGGTTTTTTAAAAGAGGTGCTGATGATGTTGCTGTGATGCTGGGAGAAGCAGTGCCGCGGTACGACCTAGCCATGGGCCTCCTAGGAGCAGCTCTCACGGGGCCTCTTATGTTCGTCCATGAGTCCTAATTGTTTTCTCTTGTTTGTGAACAGACTTCACATGGAGACGGTGTGTGGTGCGGTCCTTGCTGGTGATGTTTGCTGTGGTGCTGGGAGAAGCAGTGCCGCGGTTCGACCTAGTCATGGGACTCCTTGGGGGAGCTCTCACAGGGCCTCTTATGTTCGTCCTGCCACCCATCCTGTATGCTAGGTTGCGTGCCATGCAGCCACAAGCACAGATGGCTCTACGAGGGCTTCGCTCCAACTTAGCCAATGCCTTGGACATCCATAGCTCATTGGAAGCAGACGGATTTCTTGAATCCAGGACTACTCTCGTTGATGACTATGGAACTTTTAACCAAACTGATGAGGGTTGTTTAAACCATGAATCACTTGAGGGTTCCAAAAGTGATTCAATGTAAGAATTAGTAATAATTGACACTTTAAAGTTTTATTATTTTAGTTAGTTAATAATCTAAAAATGAACTCTTAACGAATGAGTTAAAATTCTTGTTCAGGCTGAAAAATAGAAAATGAGATGTGGTGGTCCATTGAATCAATAAATATTTGTTTCATATCGTTGAATTGAAATTATTGTATAGTTGATATTAAGTGGAGGGGAAAATACAATAAATTAAATTATATATATATATATTTCTTTTAATATCATAGTAAAGATACATCGTGCTATAAAATGTTTAAAAATCGGTTTCTTCTTTTTCGAGACTCGACTAGGAAAAAAATGAATTTTCAAAGTACTTTTAATATGATTAATTTAGGTCAAGCATCTAATCGTTTATTTAATCATTCGAAATGTTTTTTTTTTATTTACAAATGAACTCAATAATTATATGACTTACCTTTCCAATAATCACAAAAATAGGCAAATGTTTACTATCATGACATGCGCACATTTTTCAAATCGTATTGTTTTAAAA
>JAQJVL010005429.1:0-35473 GCA_035578905.1 Stictocephala bisonia | reverse complement strand
TCTTGTTTTTGTTTCATGTTCGAGATGCACTAACCGTATTGTATTTGTCCCCCCTTTCCTGAGCCATCTTCATATCTGTGAGATAAACTAACTCCCAGGCCTGTGGGACTGTTGCTAGGATTAGTGTCGTAACATCAGGGTCGTAATGAGCCAATGTTTGTTCACTAGTAATTTCAGCTTTAACTTTGGTAAATGCAATCTTCACAACGTTTAGTCCCATTAAATTTTTTTTCCTTGTTGTATATAGATTATGTAGTGGTTCAAGTAGTGTAGATAAGTTTCTCATAAAACGGTTGTCTGGTCTTTTTGCTTTACTATTCCTTCAATATTGTCTTGCAATTTATGTAAACCTTTTTCGTCTATAATGTGACCCAATAATTTGACACTTTGTTGGGGAAATGTACACTTGTCTTTATTATCTCAAATTGTATTGTTTTATTCTTGTAAAACTTCATGTAGACGGACCATTGCTTGTTCAACTGAACTTCTTTGTACGAGAATATCGTCAAAAAATAATCTGTTCCTTCCAATCCATGTAATACTTTGTCCATAAAACTTTGCCAAATACTCGATGCGAACCTTGATGCCGAACATCAACTATTCACTTGAAAAGCCCCTTGTGTGTGCTTATAGTTTGCATTAAAGTTGATTCTTCATCCATAGGTAAATGCAGATAAGCATTGCTTATATCTATTGTACAAAAGTATCTTCCTTTATTCATATGTGTGAAAATTTCTTCAATTCAGGAAATTGGGTATTTTTTCATCTACAATTTACTTGTTTATCGTAACTTTGTAATCGGCGCAAATCCTTACGCTGCCATTTGGTTTTCTGACAGGTACAATTGGAGTTTCCCACTCAATATTATAAATTTTAGAAATTATACCCATCTTTTCTAACCCTTTCAAGTTCATCTTCAACAGGTTTTTTTAAAGCGTAGGAAATCTGTCTAGATTAAATAAAAATTTGTGTAGTTCCTTCTTTTAATTGTATATGGCCCTGTTCTGAATTGATTTGACATATTTCTGGTTCTACATTTTGTCTGAGTATGTAAAATTTTCTATGAAATTCATAGTTTCTATAGGAACATTTGACAAAACACATCCCTAAGGGTTTGATAAGTTTACCTGTTTATGTTTTCATTTCAATCACAGTTTTGAATAATCAGTATTTGATGTTAAAGTTTTTGAAATCCTTGTAGGATATGGAACTCAGGGCAGCACCTGTATCGAGTTCCATTGCTAATGTTTTTCCTTCAATTGAAATATCCACCATAAACTTATCATTGATAGAAGATAAAACATGAACCATATTTATTTCATGAAGATTGTTGGTACTGGAAGAATCAATATCAATTTGATTCTAGTAGGATTTATTCTTTTCATGTAAATTCTTATTGTTATCAGTTATTGACAAACATACATTAGCTATATGGCGTAGTTTATTACATTTACGACAAAATGTATCCCTTTGATTGTTCAATTGATATTGCAATTTCTGCAAGCTCCTGGAAAGTTTTATTATTATCCTTTTCCTGAAGTAGTCTCAGTCTTATATCATTGTCTTTTAGGCCTCGTATGAATTGTATTTTTAAAAACATACTACTTACTGAATGTTTACAGTTAACACAATGGAAGTCGCAACCTACTGTTAAACCTTTTAGTTCCCTTGCATAAGTTGAAACTTTCTCACATTGGCTCTGAATTTTACAAATTAGTTTTGTTGGTTAGCAAGTGTACTTGGAAGTGGATCTAGAGCATTCTGCAAAAGTTTAGTGAGTTCATCAAAATCACCTGGAAAATCAGGTACTAGAAAGTCACAAAGTATTTATTGAATCTGAGGTGTGAGTGTACTAATAAGTGTGTAAGTCTGTGTTTTTGAATCCGTTGATTTCTCACCATGAAAAAAGATTTTAGTCTCATTAGAAAATTTCTGAAAGATTCTTTTTCATTGTAAGGTGTAAAGCTTACATTAGGTACAAGATCAGTGTTATTATTTGTGTTGTAAGTAAGAATATGTTTTTATTGGTTTAACCCTAGGGCTGGCACTTATTTCACCTCAAACTGGCAAACATTTTTTGCCGTTTTGTAAGGGTTTTTTAAAAAATTCATAAAAAATATTAGATTACATTTAAATATAAAGTGTTGTACATCATGTTACTTATAAAGATATTTCTAATATGATATGATAAAAATAATACTTACCAAAAATATTTTTTTGTGGTTGTCTTGACAACTTTTTTGAAAAAAAAATTTTCAAAAATTTTGGAAAACTGTGCTTCCCCCACTCAAAAAAAAAAAAAAATGAAGATGAGTTAAATGTAAAAAATGTTCAGAATTTAATGATGAATAAAACTATATACAATGTTTACCACTTTGCAGTAACTTAAAATTATATATAAGAGTGATATCGTATAAGTGATTATATATAACCATGACAACACAACTCAAAGTGAGTCAATCAATCAATCAATCAATCAATCAATCGTTTATTGCCATGTTACATATTACAGTATCGACAAAGTCATAGTACAGCATACATGCTAAGTCCAAAAATATATCAATAATTTCTTATTTCTATACACAAATAGAATCAAAAATGTCAATGTAAACTCTACAGAACATAATTGTTAAAACACAGATATATTATTAATGTTAAAAATCAATGTTTTTCAAGTTGAAAAATTCATCAATAGAATAAAAAGGATTATTCAACAGCCAGGTATAAAGCTTTGTTAAAAATGTTTTCTCTGTATACTTTTCAATTATAGGTATAAAACAATTATATATCCTCAAACAAATAACCGAGTGACTATTAATAGATTTACTCAATCTATTAAAACCAATAATTGCTTGACTTTTTTGCCTTGTATTATAACTATGCACTGTATTATTAAGATGTAGTATATCTTTATTATTAAAAACATAGTTAATTATATCAAATATATATAGATTAATAATTGTCTGTAATTGCAGTTTAATGAAGATTGGCTTACAATGATCTGTGTTGTGGGATTTGTTAATTATTCTTAAAACTTTTTTTGTAAGATAAGGATTTCCGAAATTCTGTTGGCATTACCCCAATATATTAAACCATACCTAATAATTGACTGGAAATAAGAAAAATAGGCAATTTTAACATAGTTAGAATCAATGCAGGATTGTAGACGCTTCAATAGAAAAATTACCCTTGAGAGCCTACGACTCAAATATTCTACGTGACAATCCCAGGTCAGGTGCCTATCCAGGAAAATTCCAAGAAATTTCACACTATTGGAATAAGAGAAATCTGACGAATCATCCTCATCCGTATTTTTGGTACTAAATAACACATTTTGTGTTTTTTCCTGATTTAAAAGGAACCCATTGGAATTAAACCAATCAGAAACAGTTGTCAGTGTACTCTTAGCTAACAATATTGTCATGGTTGCCAACTTGATCAGACGGTCTAATGAGCTTTGTTTACGAGTTATATATATAAAAAAACTTCTCCTCTTTCAAAATATATCATATAAATGCCGAAATAATTAAAAATAAAGGCGCTACGGGATATTTAGTGAGCGCGCGGAAATAGGGTCGCGATCGCGATCTTGCCAGTCGCGAAGCAGGAAATTGGATCGCGATCGCGATCCTTGCCAGTCATAGGGTTAAAGGGTATCAATTACCTTTTGTAGTATGACCCTTATTTCAAAGTACATTTCATCTACTTCATATCTATAGTCCTCTCTTTCTCTAATTGATCTTCATCTTCAAAATTTTTTGCTTCAAAATATCACTCTGAATCAGGGGCGGATCCAGAAAATTGGCTTGGGGGGGGCACCTCAGATACAAACTCGATGTGGTTTGGGTCTGGAAAATACCCTAGAACGTCTCTAAATAATAATTCGTAGCATTTGTTTTTAAAATAAGGACAGAATAAACTGGTTTTGAAAGTTCTGAAATCAAAATTGTATTACACCTCTGTTATTTTTATTTGCCGAAAAAAAAACACATTATTTACTCCTAAGTTTAGTTCTGTTTAGTTAAAATTCAAGTTCTAAAGTTTTTACTTGAACAAGTCTTTTATTCATTGTTTTGGTTTTAAAATATATTTCAACTATATAGAAAATATCAAATATGTATGTGTGGGTATTAAATGTATTTGACCATTGCCTTTGTTAACGAAACCTACGTTATCATAACCCTTTGAATTGTTAAGTACGAAAAAGCTTAGATACACTATTAATATTGTATTTTGATCTGATTAGATCTGATTGGTTTATCATAACTAAGTATTTCTCATGCTATTACCATTATAACCAACATAAGGATAAAATAACTCAGACAAACAAAAATTAGAATACATTTCGTTTATTCATTAAACATTTATAAAACCTTCAAAGACAATTTTCTTTTGTGTTTTCTTATATACACGTCCAGCACTTCTTCAGCTTTCAGAACGTTGGAAATGTCCTGATGTACATGAAGTAAAGCAAGACCATTAAGTCTATCTTCAGTCATAGTACTTCATGTTTTTAGACGACGTAGTGTTGAAAACGATCGCTCAGCTGTGGTAGTTGTCACAGGAAGAGTGCACAACAACTGCAATAAAACTTGAATGTTTGGGAGCGATTCAGAAAACTTGTAAGCTTCAGCTGGATGACTAGGCATTTTTTTGTCAGGATTTGACTTCCACATGTTTTTCCAAATTAATAGTTCACCTTTCAAAGCAGAATAACATGGTAGATCGTCTTTGTATTTGACAGCACCTTGAAGAATTTCGTTAATACATTCATCATTTAGTTTTGATGATAACAGATGTTGTAGCCTACCCACACATTCCATTTCTGTTTTAGGAAACCTCGTGTTCAGTTCACTGATAATAAAATCTAGAAATGGAACGTACACTGTCATCTGGTAATAATCTTCACCTGTCTCTGTCTGTATGTTAGATCAGAGACATCCAATGTTCCTGGTGACCCACCCATACACGTACGGTGGTATTAACCCACCCACCACCCATACTTGTACTGTGGTATTGACCCACCCATACACGTACGGTGGTATTAACCCACCCGCCCACCCATACTTGTACTGTGGTATTAACCCACCCACCCACCCATACACGTACGGTGGTATTAACCCACCCACCCACCCATACACGTACGGTGGTATTAATCAGTTCTTGGCTTTTGAATAACTGTGCCCATTTCTTCGGCCATCTTAACTGATTGATGATATAGCTCTTTGAAGGTCTCAGCGCTGTTGTCTCGTTTTTCTTGCAGAGTTTGTATAGTTGTTTCAACAAGTTTTGCAGCACTCAGCACGTCCATGTACTCCGCTTGAAGTTTGCGGGCTAAGGGTAACGTTATTCCAAAAACCTCAGCTAAAACTACTACACTAATCAAAAACTCGGATGAAAGGATAGAGTGCAAGAAAGCAAATGCGTTGCTTCCTTTACCTCTTGGTGAATTTGCTATAGCTTCTAGAACAGTGGGGAGTGCAGGAAGATGTTCCATAAATGTCAATACAGCTTCATGTCTTTCTATCCACCTTGTTTCACATAACGTTTTCAAACCATGTTTTCTAGCTTGAAAATTATGATTTCCATGCATTTCTTCTTCTAAACTTTGGAATCGTGCTGCAGAATCACGGAAAAATGTTGCCATCGAAGAAATGACCCCTATAGCATTCCTAATGCTAGCTACAGAACAGGCTTTGTTAATAGCTAGGTTTAGCCTGTGGTTGGCGCAGTGGCTGTAAGTTGCAAGAGGCTGAATCTTGGAAATTCGTGCTTGAACACCTTTAAATATTCTACTCATATTGGATGAGCCATCAAAAGCTTGCCCACAGCAGTAAGTCAAATCAATGTTGAGTTTTCCAAGTTCTTGCAAAATTGTGCGAGCTAGGCTTTCACCGGTGAGGTCATCCACATCAACGAACTTATGAAGTCTTCCGTGGTGTTGAAATAACTTATAGATATTGATAGTTGTTCCTTAATGGACACATCTGTTTTCTCATCTGCCATTATTGTAAAAAACTTCGAGGCTTTTATTTTTGTTACAATCTTTTCAATAATAACTTCACCGCAGCAGTCAATTATTTCGTTCTGAGTGGTTTTGCTTATGTAACTTGCATTCTTCCCACAAGCTGTTAGGTGTGAGGCTAGAACTTCGTCACCAGCGTCAACTCTAAATTTCAGTAAAGATCTAAAGTTACCTTCGCCGAAGTTACTTGAGCTTCCAGTGCAGTCAATATTACCATCGTCTCTGTGTCCCCTCAGAGGTATGTTTTGGGCACCACATAATATTACAGTCTTAATTATGGGAATCAGGTTCTTGCGATTTTGCTCAATTGTCTTTCTTTCTCCAGCATTAATTCTCGCTACTATATTGTTTGCCCTGCCCTCATGTGTCATACAAAAGTTATGATAGGCAATAGTATTTTTTCTGTGGTATTCTGTAGACGAATGATGTTTCATTGTTTCTGTAGCTTTTTTTATACGTAGTCATAGGCTCCATAACTAATTTCCCAAGTTTTATATCATTATTCCCGCCTTCGCATCGACCAAACATGATACAAAATTTGCACAAACCCCCATGTAATTGTTTGCTGTAAGCCAGCCAGTCATAAGTATGCAGCCAACTCTGTTGAAAATATCGGTTTTTGTTTCCTTCTGGCACTGCAGGAAATTTGTAGTTTTGAGAGGGTACCCAACAGTTTTTCAGCTACTGATATTTTTCTTCATCTGTTAGTAACGAAATTTCCTCCCTCTTCGTCAAAAGTTGACCGAAATCACGATGATCTAAAGATGAATTGTCTATGTTGTCTGCTGCTGATTCCAATGCATGGTCGTTTGCGGCAAGGCTTTCTTGAGCAAAACTTCTTTCTTCTAGCACGACTGAGTCCGCTTTATCCTTCTCCTGCGTATCTGATGGGTCTGGCTGAAAAAAAACAGGTCTACATACCTAACTGTGATTTTAAGAGGAAACTTGATTGTATTCATTAGGCCTACAATGACAACACAACTGGAGCTAATACCCCTAGGAGACCTGTCATAAAATAAAAGAGTGTATGTCTCGGTGAAGGCAATGAAAAGGAAGCATTCACTCTTAACCAACTTAAAATCCAAAGGTATTGAAACATTTGTCTGAAAAGGACCTAAATCACACTAGGTTCAGTGTTTAATAAAATAAATTTTTACGTTAAATGGTAATGATATGACATAAATTTTAATTCAAGAGAAATGTGGAGAACATATAGGTCATAAAAACTTTGGTTATTACCTGTTTGCTTGCGGCCAGAAAACAACTGGCAATAATTCAACCTTAACAGTATTACATTATTTGAAAATATAAAACACACACTAGGTCAATTTAAAGGATAGCTTGCCACAAAAGGTTAATATTTTCATAAAATAGTCATGGAAACATCAGTTTTCCCGATGTTCAAATCATGTTAAAGTGGAAGTAGCCTATTTTCCTGAATTGAAGAGGCAAACAAGAACAGTAAGATCATAAATCGTGACATGTACAAAATAATCTAATCTTCTGTTACAAAAAAAATAAAGTTTTGCTACTTCTTTGTCATTGGGCAAATTTTATAGCTAAACATTAAAACAACACAATAAAATCATATTGTAATGTGCTAGAACAATGTATTAACATTAAGATAAAAATTCAACTGGTTAACAGAGACATGATAGACCAGAGCCTTAGGCCTAATTCTTTCTATTGTGTGCCTCTGTTTAGCTAAGGCCTACTTCCAATTCTGTAAATTCAAAGTGATCGAGTTATCTAAGTTGTATACTTAAATTAAATGTGTAGTTGTTTTTATCCGTATTATAAGAATTAGGATCAATCTACTCCAATAACAAAGATAAAACGAACAGCTATGCTCACTTTCTCCCATCGTTAAACTATAGTCTATTTTTAGATTTCCAGTGGATTTTTCTTATGAGGAAAGCTCCCAGCCCAGTACTAAAGTTAACGAGAAAACATAATACATGTGAATATAGAATGGAAATCATAAATTGCTGTAGAGAATTTATAAACTTACCTTAGTTTTTTTATTAAAGAAAGATTCAAGACCTAGTTGCCTTTTTTTCCCACCCCTCCCACTTATTTTACACTTTACAATGTAACATCCACTGTAAACAATATACACTTGGTAACTATCACAACTTCTGTGGATGACTGAATAGAGAAACTGGCGGGTGAGTGGGCAGTGTGTTCGAGTTCACTCCCTCCTGGCGGAGATATTCAAAATCAGTGATTGACTCCATCCATTAGGCCTACGCGGCAGCGCACGTACGCTAATGGCTTAGGACGCTGGTACGGTCCAAGGAACGGCTTTAATTACATCGTATTTTATTTTAAAAATTTCCTTGCTTATTGTGAAATAAAACCAGTATTTTAGACATGTGTATTATATATATTATATAAGTTAAAGACTATATACCGTACTAAAACATTTAAAGTGTTAAAATCTCTCTCTATAATATCTAGTGTATTTTTGATCCGTCTGGGGGGGGCACGTGCCCCTGTGCCCCACCCCTAGATCCGCTTCTGCTCTGAATACTCAAGAATGTAAGCCATGTATCTTCAATCTTCTTTGTTCTTGCTGGAACATCATAGGTGGTTAGGTTTTGTTCTTAAAAGTATTTAGTGATCTTGTCAGTTGACTTTTAACAATTCCTCTTTGTCTTTTAAGAGATATGTAAGTATATCCCATCCTCATCGCCATTATTATGTAATAATAATTAAAATAGATAAAAAGTTTCACATATTGTAACCATCTTTCATTTAATCTTTATAAATAAAAATGTAAACAACAACATATGTTAAATGTATTTTTATAATAATAATCAATACAGCTGGAAGTATTATTCTAAACTACAGATTCAATTTTATATATATATATATATATATATATATATATATATATATATTTTAGGATGTAATAAAATTAAACTGAGTACCCTTATATTTATTTTTATTAAAAATTCATTATAACATGTTTCGACTTTCTGGTCATTTTCTAGTATAAATTAAATAAGTTGAGTATATAATAATTTTTAAAATAAAATTGTAAAACATGTGGTTTTTGTAAATATTGATGAATGTGGATAAGTTGGTGATATTTTTAGTTATAATTTTTAATGTATCGAATCTTATCAAAAATAGGGTTTGTATAATTGATTTGTGTGTTCAACATGTTCAGTGGATTATCTTGTTGTGCCAAAATATGGCACAACAAGATAATCCACTGAACATGTTGAACACACAAATCAATTATACAAACCCTATTTTTGATAAGATTCGATACATTAAAAATTATAACTAAAAATATCACCAACTTATCCACATTCATCAATATTTACAAAAACCACATGTTTTACAATTTTATTTTAAAAATTATTATATACTCAACTTATTTAATTTATACTAGAAAATGACCAGAAAGTCGAAACATGTTATAATGAATTTTTAATAAAAATAAATATAAGGGTACTCAGTTTAATTTTATTACATCCTAAAATACGTAAGTAGCCCTAATTTAAACTTTATGTTACTTTATATATATATATATATATATATATATATATATATATATATATATATATATATATATAAGTAGATAGTAATGTATAACACCTAGACCAAATTTGGAGACATATGGTTATTTAACCATAAACTCTCCAAAAAACACTTTACCACCACTATTACACAAATTTATACAAAAATTAACCCAAATTATCAATTTTTTAAAATAAAATAACTAATACCTAATACTCAAATAATCAAAAAAGTTATCAATATTCTTATTAAAACTACCAAAAATGAAATCAAAATTCTTATAATATTTTATTCAAATGAAATTCTTATAATATTTTATTCAAATTTGATAATTGCACAATCTAATTTCGATAATTCTTATAATATTTTATTCAAATGAAATTCTTATAATATTTTATTCAAATTTGATAATTGCACAATCTAATTTCGATAATTCTTATAATATTTTATTCAAATGAAATTCTTATAATATTTTATTCAAATTTGATAATTGCACAATCTAATTTCGATAATTCTTATAATATTTTATTCAAATGAAATTCTTATAATATTTTATTCAAATTTGATAATTGCACATTCTTTTTCTTTAATAATCTTTATTTCTGTAACTATCAAATTAATATTTTCAAGTTTGTTAAATTCTTTAATCTTCTTATCATCAAAAACATTTAAAAATCTACTTGGCAAATGTACTTTAAATTCTTCTAATTCTGCAATAATTGTATAACCATATTTATCTTTAAATTTTTCCAATTTTATAATCTTAAATTTTTATTTAGTTCTAAATCTTTTAAAGGTTTATATGCTTTAAATCTTAATTCACCTACATCATTCAATTCGTTTAAGAACTCCATTTAAGATAAAAAATTTCGAAGAAGAAAAAAAAGCAATGTATTAATTAAATTAAATGGAACATTTAAATGAATTAATACATTGCCACAAATGTAAAAAGAAAACTAAAAATATCACTCCACAAATTGTAGAAATGAAAAATGGATTGTTCAGAATAGCTACAAAATGTGCAATTTGTAAAACTAATAAAAGTAAAATTATCAAAAAAGAAATGAAACCAATTATTAAAAAAGAATTAAAAAAAGAGGATCAAATAATTGAAGCAAAAGAAATTCATGCACCTGTTAGAAAAAAATTTGAAAAAAGAAAAATAATAACTTTAAGCATTGATGACTTATGGGCTGCTGATTTAATTGTTATGAGAAATTATGAAAAAGAAAATAATGGTTATAAATATATGTTAAATGTTATAGATACTTTTTCAAAATATGTTTGGTCAAAACCTTTAAAGAAAAAAGATGGTAAAAATGTTGCAAAAGCATTTGAAGAAATAATTAAAAATGCTATAAAAATTGGTCATAAACCACCAAATCTATTACACACTGATAAAGGTCTTGAATTTTTAAATAAAGATTTTAAAGCAGTTTTGAGCAAATACAACATTAAACTTTATCACACAGAAAATGAAGAAAAATCAAGTATAATTGAAAGATATAACAGAACCCAAAATGAAAAAATGAAAGTTCTTTTTGAAATTAATAAAAACTTTAAATGGATTAATATTTTACCAAAAATTGTTAAAGATTATAATAATTCTTATCATTCAACTATAAAAATAAAACCAAATGAAGTGAATGAAGAAGCAGAAAAAGATTTAAAAGAAACTGTTTTTAAATATGTTCCACCAAAAATAGTAGCAAAATCAAAATTTAAAATAGGTGATAGGGTTAGAATTTCAAATAAAAAGTCTACATTTTCCAATAAATATAAAAATAATTGGTCTAGGGAAATATTTGTAATCTATAGAATAAATAATACAAATCCTGTCACTTATAATATAAAAGATTTAAATAATGAAGAAATAATCGGAAGTTTTTATGATTATGAATTAAAGAAAACATTGTTGTAAGCATTTTTTCATACTAAATGGAAGGACAAAAGAAATGTAGCAAATGTAAAGAGATTAAATATTTCACAGAGTTTTTTAAAGATAAAACAAAAAAAGATGGTTTACAAAGTTCTTGTAAAAATTGTCGTAAAGAAGTTAATAATATTGAAATAAAAGAAAAACAATGTGGTATATGTAAAAAAACAAAAGATGTTACAGAATTCCATAAAAATAAATTTACAAAAGATGGTTTACATAGTCAATGTAAGAAATGTCGAAAAGAATTTGATAATAATTTTGAAATAAAAGAAAAGAAATGTAAGAGTTGTAAAGAAACTAAGGACATTTCAAAATTTTATAAATCAGTATATAATAAAGATAAAAAATTTTCATATTGTATTGAATGTTACAAAGAAATGGCAGTAGTTCCAACTATATGTAGTTGTGGAAGAGAAATAAAGTGGCTAACAAGTTTTCATAATCATTTTCGATCAAAATATCATCAAAATTAAGTTTATAATAAAATCAAAAATTTTTTATCTAAAATTTTTCTTTATAAATAAAGATGCCTAATGAAAACAACATTGAATGTCCTTATTGTAATAAAACTATATTAAGTAAGAACTATGACAGGCATTATAATTCTAAAATACATTTAGAAAATAGAATGATATATGATAAAGAAAAAAATGATTTAAAAGATTGGTGTAAAAAGAATCAAATTCATGATTATAAAAATAAAAATCTTAAACAATTAAAAGAAATTAAGAAATCATACAATTCAACAAATTATTCCATATTTAACCATGAAAAATTAAACAATATTGCTAATAAGTTATCTGTTAGAAATTATGAAAGTTTATCTAGAGATGAGTTAATCAAAAGATTAAACAAAGTAAAAGAAGATCCTAATAATTTAAGGTATAGGTCATTATATTATATTCAAAACTTAGCAGTAAAAAATAATATTAAAATTGCTAATAAAACTAGAAAAGAATTAAGTGGAATATTTAATGATCATTTTAAAAATAAACCAATACCAAAAGAAAATGTAATTGATATTAAAGAAATGGCATCCTCTAAAGGATATTTCCAAGACTATACATTGACCAGTTCTAATGAAGATCTAGATATACCTGAATATTTGGAATCAAACAGAAATGAAATTAAAAAGTTAATTGAAAAACAAGAGTTTAAAAACATTAAAGGACAGATGTCTTTGACTTGTGAATATGAAAGAACATTAGTTGATTCTGGAATACAAACTACACAAATGTATTATCATTTAAGAAGCAGTCATATTTTAAATATTGATGACTTTATTGATGATCAGTTTAATAAATTAATTTCGAGAGAAGTGTTACATAATCCAAATAAAGGATCTGGTTGGACATTCAAAAGATGTATTGAACTAGAATTGAAATTAAGTAAAAATAATTCATTGAATGCTGGTTCTTATATTCAATTACCTAATGAAATTAATAATAAAAAATGTTGTATTAATTTTAAAAATACAGATGAATATTGTTTTATTTATGCAATCAGATGTGCTGTAGATAGATTTGAAATGAAGAAATTAGATCATCCACATAGGGTAAAACAATATAGTAAATACCTAAATGATGAAATATTTAAAGGTTTTGATTATCCAATGAGTTTGAAAGATATAAAAATATTTGAAAACAGATCATTTGACCAAAAATATAATTACCCTTCAATGTCTATAAATGTTTATAGAATCGATGAAGATAATAAAGTTGTTCCATTACAAATTTCAGAAATTTACAATGCAAAACTTGAAATTGATTTGCTTTTTCATAAAGTTGAAGATGATAGTCATTATATATTGATAACAGATTTAAGTAAATTAGTGAGTAGTCAATTAACAAAATTTAGAGCTAAGAAATATATTTGTAGAAGATGTCTAAGTTATTTCTATAGAAATGAGGATTTAAATAACCATCTAATAATTTGTAAATCTTTAGAACCATGTAGACCAATAATGCCATTTAAAGGACAAACAGTCAAATTCAAAAACTATAATAAAAAGTTTGAACATCCTTATGTAATTTACATGGATTTTGAAAGCATTTTAGAGAAAATACCAACTTGTAAAAATTCTCCTAAAAAATCAACAACTACTAAAATTCAGAAACATATTCCTTATGGGTTTACATTATACTTAGTCTCAAATGTAACAAATAGAATGTATAAACCAATATGTTATAGAGCAAAAAATGAAGAAGATTTACCAAATATCCCTACAAAATTATTTGAGGTGCTTAATAAATTGTCTAAATATATTGCTAAAAAATATAACTCAAAAAATAAAAAACCAATGAATTTAACTGAAGAAGAAGAAATTTCATATCAGAGTTCAAACATTTGTAATATATGTGAAAGTATAATTGAAAGAGATAAAGTAAGGGATCATTGTCATTTATCAGGAAAGTTTAGAGGAGCAGCACATGCAACTTGTAATCTAAACTTAAAATTCCCTCAAAATATTCCAGTGTTTTGTCATAATATGAGTAATTATGATACACATTTATATATTAAAGAATTAGCTAAACAATATGGTAAAGTTGATTTAATAGCAAATAATGATGAAAAATATATAAATTATTCTGTAAATTCTGGTTATGGTTATGAGTTTGATAGTGATAATAAACCAAGAAAATTCATAAAATTTTCATTTGTTGATACATTTAGATTTCTAGCTTCATCAATTGAGAAATTAGCAAAAAATTTAAAACTTGAAGATTTTAAACATACAACAAATTTTATAAATAATGGTATAAATGAAATAATAGTTAGAAAACCAAATGATGAAGAAGAAATCTTTAAGATATTATCTGGTAAAGGCATCTTTCCTTATGAATTTATAGATGATATTAAGAAACTAGATTATACAAAAGAATTAAAAATAAGTGATTTTGATTCAATTTTAACAGGTGAAAGCATTTCTGAAAAGGATTATCATCATTATTTAAAGGTTTGGAATAAATTAAAAGTAAAAAATCTTGGAAATTATTCTGATTTATATAATATTCAAGATGTGTTATTACTTGCAGATATTTTTGAGAATTTTAGAAAAATTTGTTTGAATTGTTACAAATTAGATCCTGCACATTATTTGACTGCACCAAGTCTTGCATGGGATGCTATGTTAAAGTTAACAAAGATTGAATTACAATTGATTCATGATTATGACATGTATTTAATGATTGAAAAAGGAATAAGAGGAGGAATTTCTCAATGTGTTACAAGATATTGTAAAGCAAATAACAAATATGTTAAAAATTATGATCCAACTAAACCAGAAAATTATATGTTATATGTTGATGCAAATAATCTTTATGGATGGGCCTTATCACAAAAATTACCTTATAAAGATATATATTGGATGAACCCTAAAACATATACTACTGATCAGTGGAAAGAAACAATTTTAGAACTTACAGGTGATGAATCTTATGGGTACATTCTTGAAGTTGATTTAGAATATCCTAAAGAACTTCATGAAAAACACAAAGATTTACCATTAGCACCAGAACATTACAAAAATAAGTTATGTACTACGTTACTTGATAAAACAGATTATGTGATTCATTCAAGAAATTTAAAATATTATTTAGAACAAGGAATGATTTTAAAACATGTAAGTCGAGTTATAGCATTTGACCAAAAACCTTACATGAAAGAATATATTGACTTTAATACAAACATGCGAACCAAAGCAACAAGTGATTTTGAAAAAGACTTTTATAAATTGATGAATAATTCTGTATTTGGTAAATCTATGGAAAATGTTAGAAATAGATGTGATATAAAACTTGGAAATGAAGAATTTTCTTTGAAACAAGCAAAAAAACCAAATTTCAAAACATTTAAAATATTTGATAATGATTGTATTGCAAGTCACATGATAAAAGAAAAAGTTAAATTTAACAAACCAATTTACATTGGATTTTCAGTATTGGATTTATCAAAACTACATATGTATAAATTTTATTATGATAAACTAAAGAAATATGATCCAGATGTGAAACTATTGTATATGGATACAGACAGTTATTTTGTAGAATTAAAGAAGGATCCTTATAAAATTATTAAAGAAAATACTAATGAATTTGATACAAGTGATTATAAAAAGGACCATGAATGTTATACAGATAAGAATAAAAAAGTAATAGGAAAATTTAAAGATGAATTGAATGGTGTTCCTTTAGAAGAATATTGTGGTTTAAGATCAAAGATGTATTGTTATGAATATGATGGTAAAAGTCCAGTAAGATGTAAGGGAATTAAAAGAAATGTTGTAAATAAAACAATCCATATGAGCAACTTTAAGAAATGTTTATTTGAAGATAAAGAGGAATTTAGAGAAATGACTTGTATAAAAAGTTATAATCATGAGTTGTATACAATTACTATAAATAAATTAGCATTGAGTAATAAAGATGATAAAAGAATTGTTTTGGAAAATAGAATTGATACAGTCCCTTATGGATACAAAAAGTTACATATTTCTATAAAGGAGAATAATTTATTAGATGAATTAAATATAATTGGAAACTTTGAATAAAAATTTACATATAAATGGAGAATCAAAAGAAATGTGTACAGAAAGTTTTAAAGAAAATAATCTTAATTATTTAAACATATATTAATTTCCTAATTCCCAATAAAACTCATCAGGAAAATATCGACTATCTTCATAAAATTCCCATAGCATCTCACTTGTATCAATTTCATTTTTAAATTGATACATAATTGAGTAGAAGTGTTTAGTTGGAATTATATTTCGTTTAATTAGTATTGCCCATTGAACAAAATCCTTATGTTCTTTAATGAATTCAATAGATAAACTCTGGTATTTACAAATCATATCCCAATCCAGTCTTTCTTTATATTCTCTGATAAATTCTTCTGATAATTTAACTAAACCACTAACCTTATCTAATTCAACATATTCTATGTTTTTTCTTACAAATTCTTCAGATAATGTTCTATAATCAATTATCTCAAGGATGTAATCAATTTTAATTAATTGTTCTTTGAAGGAGTTAATAAAAGTATGTTGTTTTCTTAAAAATGTCCTAAGGTCTTCAAAAGCAATTTCACTAATTCCTTCTAAATGATAACCTGTTATATCTCCTGGTTTTGTTACTTTAATTTGAAAAAAATAAAGCCAATCATTTTCATTAAATGTATTAAAATGGTTTGTTAGATTTTCCCTCAATTGTTTTGATACATTAAATAAAGTTAAGAAAGATTTTACATCTAAATGTTTATATATATTTTTCATAATAGGATAGAATTGATGTGTTAGTATTTGTGACTCCATTTAATAGAAATAAATTTTAGAGAACATTTACAAATTCTTTTTCAATCTCAAATAAACAATATTTTTAACATCTTCATTATTTAAAAGATTTCCTTCACTATCTTGTATTGATATTGTAATTGTTTGTATTTTATCTAAGTTTTTAATTGGAACATAATCTATTTCATTTGGTTTTTCACTAATTTTTGATCCAAAAGCAACATTTGGAAAGAATGAATATAAAATTTCTGATTCTTTATGTAAATGAGATTGTTCTTTATGATTTTCAAAGCTGGGTTCAACTAAATTACAATGAATTTCAATAACATCAAAAGGTCTAAACTTTGGAATTCTATTTCCTAAACATATTTTATTTGGTTCAATAGTTGCTTGTGTTTCATCAAAACCTAGTAAATCAATAACTATCACTGTTAGAAAAATTTTTATTGGTGATTTAATTTGAATTTTATTAAAAACTGTTTCCATTTCAAAATTATTTTCATTAAAAGTTAAAGATTTATCTGATTGTTTAAATTCTTTTATAAAATTAATGAAATGTTGTTTAATTTGTTCAAAACTGTAATATCCTTTATTAAATCCATAATATTTAGTTATATCATTTGAAGTGAATGTAATACAATATGGAGCATCTACATTAAAATTAAAAACATAATTATCAGAATAAAAACCACTTAAACCTAAACTATAACTTCCATCTAAATGAATAGGATGTTCTAATCTTAATTCAAGTTTAGAAGAATTTCCTGAAATCTTAAATAATTTCATCTTATTTAAATGGATAAATTTTTAAAGGAAAAAGATCAAATAAAATTACAATCATATGATGAAAAATGTAAGTGTGATCAACCTATTAGATTGTTAATAATAGGATCAAGTGGATCTGGAAAAACAACATTATTATTAAACTTTATTTATAATAGACTAATTCCATATTCAAATTTATATGTTTTTAGCAAATCTTTAGAACAACCAGCATATAGAAAATTACAAGAAAGATTTAAAAATATTGAAACAAAAGTTAATAAAAAATTATCCTATTTCTTTAGTTCTTGTGAGGATATAATTCCTTTAAGTGAATGTAAAAAGAATTCATTAATTGTTTTTGATGATTGTATTTTAGAAAACCAAGATATTATTAAAGAATATTTTGTTATGGGAAGGCATAAGAATATTTCCTGTATTTACTTATCACAATGTTTTTCAAAAGTTGATATTCAATTGATTAGAAATAATTTAAATATGATTTGTATTTTTAAGCAGAATGAACATTATACTAAGAAGATTTATGAAAATTTTGTTGGTTCAGATATGACTTTTGTTGAATTTAAAGAGATTTGTAATGAATGTTGGAAAGAAGATTATGGGTTTTTAACTATAAATGTAATATCAAAACCAAAATATATGAATAAATTTAAAGACATTAAATAATTATGGCTTTTTGTATTTTTGCTGATAAAATATTTGTGTTATTAATATTTTTAATTTCTTTATTGTTTATATATTTAATGAGAATAACTGATTCACATTCAATTAAACACAAATCATGTTCAACATAACACAAATCATGTTCAATATAACACAAATCATGTTCATGTTGTGTTCATGCTGTGTTCATGTTATGTTCATGTTATGTTCATGTTGTGTTCATGTTATGTTCATGTTGTGTTCATGTTATGTTCATGTTTTTTTTTCTCATTAAATGGAGAAAAATATATCTGTTGCAGAAGCTAAGAAACTTGATGAAATTGAAAAAAAATTAATTAAAGAATTTAAAGAACAGATTAAAATTGAAGACAATTATGAGAAAATTAAACAAAAAACATTTAAACCTATAACAAGTGCTATTGGTAAAGTTGAAAGTAAAATAGGTGAAGTTTTAAATGAAAACAAAAATTTAATGGAATTGGTTCCTGTTGTTAATCAATTTGCAAATGTTTCTATTAGTGAATCTGAAGGTGATTTTGAATTGCCAAAATTACCATCTTCAACACCATTTAGACCAAGAATTATTGAAGAATCTACAATGGTTGATCCAATAAGTCCTACAACAACAAGTGTAATAATTGGTGAAATTGGTAAAAAGTTTCTTCCAAGAGCAAAAGATGATAAATTTGGTTTTTACTGGGATAGGAAAAAAAGAAGTTTTATGATTGGTAATTTACCTGTTAATTTTAAAAATAATGATATTATAATTGATGATAAAATATATGAAGGAACTCAAGGATTATGGAGACTGTTAACAGATAAAGATGATCCTGCTGAACATTTATATTCTGAAGATGATTTAAAGAATTATTCAGAAATTTTGTGGAAATCTGATTCAATTTATAAAAATAATGATCCATCAACTAAAAAGCCAAAATCAAGTAGAGGTAAAAAATATATGAATTTAATTAAACCAATATGGGAAAATAAAAATGATATTGAGGGTTCAGGTTTAAAAAAATATAATGAAAATAAAATTGAATACAAATTTATTAATGATTTAAACGAATTGATGAAAAGAATGCATTATATCTATGCACAAGAAAA
This sequence comes from Stictocephala bisonia, assembly GCA_035578905.1. Lineage (NCBI taxonomy): Eukaryota > Metazoa > Arthropoda > Insecta > Hemiptera > Membracidae > Stictocephala > Stictocephala bisonia. Next base: position 16,135 of record JAQJVL010005429.1, on the reverse strand, counting down.
AGCAGGAAATAACAATTTTTTTAATGAAAAGAAAGCAATTAAGGATTTTATTTCTAATATGTTAGATAAAGCTATTGAAAAACCTGAAGGAATCAAGTATTTAATAAGAATTTTACCTTCAATTAATTCACCAATTTTAAAAGAAGGTGGTGGAATTTTGAATGATATAATTAATAACCTACCTTTTGAACTGCATGTACCTGGTTATCACTATCTTGGCCCAGGTACAAGATTAGATAAGAGATTAAAAGAAGGTGATAATGGAATTAATAATTTAGATAGAGCAGCAATGAAACATGACATTTTTTACAGGGATAATAAAGATACAAAATCAAGAAATGAAATTGCAGATAAAGAACTTCAAAATGAAGCAATAAATATAGCATTATCACATGATGAACCTATTTCTGAAAGACTTGTAGCTATTCCAACTGCAGGTGCTATGTGGTTAAAAAGAAAATTTGGAATGGGTTTAAAAATGTATGAAAAATTTTAATCTATATAAATGGAGCAGAAATCTGTGAAAGTTAATTTTAGTAAGAATCAATATGATAAAATAAAATCAGCTTTTAAAAAGAAAACTCCTGTTACTATTCAATTTACAATAGATCAATTACAAAATGGAAAAGATGAAATATTTTTAACAAATAGACAATATAATAAACTTGAAAAACATAAGAAAAATAATACAGGTATTAGAATTGAATTTTCTTATAATCAATTGAAAGAACTTATAAATGGTGGTTTATTAAAAGATTTATTAGATTTTGGTGAAAATATTCCTGTTGTTAAAGAAGTTATTCCATATGTTAAGAAAGCGGCTCCAATTGTTAAAAAAGATATGATTCCAATTGTGAGAAATATTTTAAATTGGTTGGATAAAGAATTAGAAGATGTAAGTGGATCTGGATTGGATTTGAAAACTTTAAATTTTGTAAAAACAAATATTAAAAAAAATTTCAAATAAAACCTTTAACTTTTGGTGAAATTGAAGAATTATGTAAGAATATTAAACATTTCAAAGGTGTTTTTATGAGAGATACATTACCTGAAAAAGTTAAAAAAATTGAATGTGGAGTTGTTAATTTAGATTCAATTTTAGGAAATGGTTCACATTGGGTTTGTTATTATAAAAAAGATAAAATTAAATATTATTTTGATTCATATGGAAATGTAAATCCACCAACTGAAATGGTTAAATATTTTGGGAAAGATGATATATTTTATAATGATTCACAAATTCAATATTATGAAGATCCACCTATTTGTGGATATTTGTGTGTTTATGTTTTAAATGAACTTGTAAAAAATAAAGATTTCAAAGCTATTATTAACAAATTATTACTTAATAAATATGAATTCACAAAATATTTTTGATGTATTTGGAAGGCAGATTGTTGATGATAGAAAAATTATAGAAGCAATAAATATTGAAAAGGATTGTATAAGTTTAAACAAAAAGAAAAGAATAGTTGGTGTGAAACCAGGTATTGATAAAAATGATGTTGTTATTAAAGAACAAATTGAAAAGCTTTTCGAATTATCTGAAAACATTAAAATTGTTGATTCAACAAATTCAAATATTAAGAATAGTTTAGATGTAAAAGGAAGAAGAATATCAAATGTAAGTAAAGGGATTTATCCATATGATGTGCTTGTAAAGATTCAGTTAGATGATTTTATTAAAACATTTGAAGTTCATACAAAAGATTATACAAATTTTAATCAACATGTTAAAGATTTTGTAACGGAAGTGTATGAACATTTTAAAATTATACATAGAAAACTTGATAATGTAAAGTAATTTTTATTTATTAAATGGTTTTAATATATTGTTTAAAATGTAAGAAAAAAACCAATTCTAAAGATTTGAAAGTAATCGATAAAAAGAGAATGAAAGCAAAATGTTGTATTTGTAATTCAAATAAAAGTCAGTATGTTAAAAATTTTGTTGAATAAATTGTTTTCTTTCATTTTAAAATTTTTTCTCTATAAATGATGGATTATATTATTGAGAGAGCTGAATATAAAAACTTTTATCCTTTATCAAAACAACATTTAAATGAACCAAATAAGAAAACAGAATTTAATATTGACTTTGGTGATGGATTTTGTTCTTCGAAATTTCAATTTTATATTTCTGGAAAATTAACAAAAACTGATAATTCTGATTATACAAAAACTAATATTAAACTTGTAGATAATTTCATTCCATTCTTATTTTCAAAAATAGAAGTGAAAAAACATAATAAACTTATAGATGAAGTTGAATATCCAGGTCAATTAAGTACAATTAAAGGAACAATAACTTATTCAAAAACTGAACAATTTAATAATGGATTTGAGTCTAATTTTAAAAAAACATTTGAAACAATTGGAAGTTTATCACATCTTGGACTAGGTTTTTTTGAAAATGTTAATTTTCCAATTTACAAAGGTGGTTTCAATATAAGTTTTGTTAGATCTGAAGATGATGATGCAATTTATAGATGGAGAGATAAAAAAACTGATGGAACATATGATGATGCTACATTACCTGAAAAAGGAAAAATAACTATTGAAGAATTTTACATTAGAGTTCCAATAATTGATTATAAAACAACAAGTAAAATTCAATTGATAAATGAAATAACTAAAAGTGAAAAATTAACATTCAAATTTAATCATTGGCAGTGTATTGAAGTGAAAAATATTGTTGGAAAAAATTATAGTTTTGATATAACAAATATTTATAGAAATATTAATAATCCAAAATTTATTATAATTGGTTTTCAAAAAGGAAGATTAAATGATCAATTGTTTGATATTTCAAAGTTTGATAGCATGTATGTAAAAAATATTAGAGTTAAATTAAATGGTCATTATTATCCAGATGAGTTAATGAATTTAGACATTAATAATGATAAATTTAGAATTATGTATGAAATGTATCAAGATTATAAAAAGGTTTATCATAAAAATAATGAAATGTACTATGATCCTAAAGAATTTTTAGATAATAGACCATTATATGTGATTGATACAACAAAAACTCCTGTAAATATTTCTAGTTCAAAAAATGATATAATTATAAATATGGATTTTGATTATGATATTTTAGCTACAAGTAAGACTAATTGCTATGTGGTAGTTGTTTCAGAAAAATTATTAGAGTATAATGTGATCAAAAATGATATTAATGAACTTTTATAATTTTATAATTAGATTGTGCAATTATCAAATTTGAATAAAATATTATAAGAATTTCATTTGAATAAAATATAAGAATTATCGAAATTAGATTGTGCAATTATCAAATTTGAATAAAATATTATAAGAATTTCATTTGAATAAAATATTATAAGAATTATCAAAATTAGATTGTGCAATTATCAAATGTGAATAAAATATTATAAGAATTTCATTTGAATAAAATATTATAAGAATTTTGATTTCATTTTTGGTAGTTTTAATAAGAATATTGATAACTTTTTTGATTATTTGAGTATTAGGTATTAGTTATTTTATTTTAAAAAATTGATAATTTGGGTTAATTTTTGTATAAATTTGTGTAACAGTGGTGGTAAAGTGTTTTTTGGAGAGTTTATGGTTAAATAACCATATGTCTCCAAATTTGGTCTAGGTGTTATACATTACTATCTACTTATATATATATATATATATATATATATATATATATATATATATATATATATATATATATATATAATTGAATCTGTAGTTTAGAATAATATTAATGTCAGAGGATTTGTTGAAATAATAGATAAGATGAGGATAGCACAATCCGCCAGTTACTAACTGATGGACGTAAGGAGATCTAAAACAAATTTAGAATGTATTAGTAAATGTAAGAGCAAGGAAGAACCAAATAAAAATAATTCTTCTGCACACATTTCATATAGTTGACCTTGGAGCAGTTTCAAAACAATTACATTAGTATTTTGTATATCATCTTTTAGACTCTACCTGATATTATGGGCAAATGGTATTATAATTGATATATTTTAGACAAAATTCGTGGACAAATTTCATAAAATGGCCATTTTGCCACACTTTTTTGAACAAGAGGGATTAAAAGAAAGGACAATTTTGGCCTTTTGTAAAACAGAGGAGCAAAAAGATGAAGCTAGGAGTGCTGGTGCTAATCTTGTTGGAGGTGTGGAAATCATTAAAGAAATCGAGGTAAGTCATATCTGTTTTAAAACTGTTCCACTAATAAGTTTATATAATATAGCAAAATGTAGTTTATGGTCAGGTCCTGCTCGACTACATCGATTTCTGCCATCATGAATTAAATAAGTTTACTTAATAAGACCAATTCTGGGATTTCAAGCAATGTGGAATGGTTATGCTAACTTCCTTGAAATCATCTTAACTTGATTATCTATTTTCAATTTTTGTGCTAATTGTATATGCATTATTTTCAAGCAGTGGCCTATTCTTTATTTTTATGATGATTTTAATATCATCCTTTTCTGTGTATTTCCTTGCCAGTGTAATCTGTAATTGTATGATCATAATGAAATATAACATAAAAATCAGTATATCTAATTATACAGTTATCTTCCCAATCAAAAGCTTTTGAAACAAGTATATGATTTGTTTATTATATGTATTCATCAAATTCCATAAAAATAATTTTTATTAGTTTAAAATAACATCTTTAGAACATTGTAGGCAGTTTTTTTAGTCAAATGAATGCTCAAAATAGGGGTCTAGATAGAAGGAAAGGTTGAAAGCAGAAAATTTGATTTTATTTCAACTTTGTTTGGACTAGTTAGAAGGTTAACATACTAAAAGTCCTCACGCCAAGGTGGTGAGCTTTGATAGGAGGCTCAATAGTTCAACCCAGAAAAATATGTTTAAAATAAAAATTAAATTTCACATAATTTTCTACAACCTTTACTCTTTACGTTTTTTATGTCCTCTTTACAGTTTTCAAGATATAAGCACTGATAAGTAAAAATTTAAGAAAAATTACTTTTGGCTAACGTGTCATGTCATTTAAAATGGTATCAGTAGCAAGTGTTATGAAGTGATATTGGTGAACTCTATGGTTCTTCGTCTTCCAATCCAGCAATCTGGGAATTCTGCAACTAGCCCATCCTAACTTCATGAGAATAATGGGCTGGAATACCATCTCATGGAAACAAAATAGTCGTGTGAGTGTCAAATGTAACTTTTCAAGGATCCCTTCAAAGGCTGCTTGAAAAGAATTAAAAAAAACAATTTAGTTATTTATTCTACTTGGCACCTTAAACGGTTCAACCAACTTGTCTTCGACAATACCAGTTCAAATGTATATTCCAAACTGGTGATGACAGTGATCATTTTTTAATACTTTATGATTTTCATATGACCAATAACATGTTTTATGAAAATTGTAAATTGCAGTTCTTTTGAAAAGAGTTTCGTCAGTCCAAAAAATCCTTACAAAACGCCAGTGTCAGCTCGATTTCTTCTAGGCATCATTCTACAAAAGCCCACACTTTTAGCATGCTAAAAGTAATAATAAATGTCTTTATTTGCAAACATTCAAAATATTTACAAAAGGGCGAATTTAGGGCCACTAGGCCCTCTCTTACAATTAACCCTAAATGAAAACATTATTACAGACTAACAAAGACAAAGATAAAAGAGAAAAATATAAACATCAATTAAAACATTATCAATAGGTTCCAACAATCTAATATTATTCTTAATAGGGACTAACAAAAAAAAAATGCTAAGGAAAACCTATTGTAATTAAATTAAGACTACACAATTTAAATATTAATTTTATTTATGAGTAAAAAAAATAACAAAAAAAGAGAATTATCTATACATATGTTATCAAAACAGAATGAAAAATAAAATGCCATTATCGTAAGTTTCAATGAATATTGAATATCATTCTTACGCATTCTTACAGTTCTGTCCATCCAATAACGACTGTATTGTTCCAACTTAAGTTATTGTTAAAAGTGATTCCTAAGTTCTTGACTTTGTCGATGTATGATCTGTAGGTAGTGGAGCTTGAACTCATTGCACATGATTAGAATAACTTCTGTAGACTCCATGAACCGATGATCTTGGTATAAGACGTAGGATTCTCTTGGTTGGTTCATCATTATATTTTAAAGTATTTAATCATTATTGTCAATACAGGGCCTGCCTGACCACTCACAACTTCTGGAACTGTACCCTTTTTAAAAGGACCTATATACATACAAAAATGGTCAAGAAGCATTTCCTGTTACCTAACTGCATTCTTTTGAAGCAGCACGGATATTTCCCTCACAAAAACTTTTAAAAAGTGCATGTTTGCACATTCCTGAAATGTTTTAAGGCATGTCCTGGAAAACATAAATATTTAATGTATACAAATTTACTTTAAATTGATTATTTTACCAAACTTATGCAACACAACTGACTATGGCAATTTTGCTCAATGAACTTAATGTCAATGCTGTTTGTTATTATTTTAATTTAATAATCATCCGATCAACAATGAAATCTGTGCTTTAAAAATTAAAGCAACTTTTGTGAGTATTGCGCATTATAGTAAATGAATATTAATGTTTGAAATTAAATAAGTTTAGCAAATGAGTGATAAGAATCTCAACATTTATTTACTCAATGAAGTTAACTGCCCTTTTTTATAAATTCTGTTTCATAATTTGTGGTTGAATAAAAATTGCTCAATTTTTCTGACCTTTCGAAATAAATAGTTAACTTATAGCGAAGATGTAAACTCAATTATAACGATGACCAGTACAAGTATGACAAATGTTGAATGCACTGAAATTAATTTATGAGATGGCTACGTTCTGCAATATTGAGTATTCTGATATACATTTGGCATATGGTGCTACCGGGGGAAACAGTACAGAAGCCAGAAGAATTTACATGGAACGGTTTCCTGGCAGGCTAGCCCCTGACCGAAAGACATTTGAAACTGTCGATCGGCGCCCAAGAGAGACAGGATCATTTAGTAATCCCACCAAAAATAGACCAGCTGGATTAAGAAATTATATTGAACAAAATATTTTTGATATTGTTGAGGTGTATGTAAAATTTCTAATTTATTGGATGTAAACCAAATCGCAGGTGGCATACGGTTGGTAATGGTTTCATTCAAAACATTGAAAAGTGACAAAGCCTTTACAACTAACATTTCTTTAGATTCAGATATCAATAATACTAAATTTTTAGGAATTCTTATTGATCAGAACCTTACTTGGAAACCAGATATTCACACGTTTTCCAAGAAATATGAGTACGGCACCCTATCAGATGTTGGTACTACGAAACTTAATTGATTTTAAAACAAAGCTAATAGTTTACTATGCTTTAATTTTTTTCCTTAATGCGATATGGAATAGAGCTATGGGGCATATCCCCAGAATCATTTACAATTTTCAAAATTTAAAAGAAATGTTTAAGAATTATGTATGACCTTAAAAAAAAAATAAAAAAAACGCAAACCTTTATTCGGTCGTTTATAAATATTAACAATGCCATGCCTCTATCTTTACAAATTCCTGCTCTTTTCAAAAAGTAATTACGAATCATTAAACAGAGAAAAATACTGTCATGGATATAGTAAAAGTACAAAAATAATTTTAAATTTTCAAAAACATTGCTTGAAACTTTTTGAAAAATTACATATATGTCAATAACCTATAATAAGTTGCCTTTGAGAATTAAAAAAATTGAAGATACAGTACAACCAAATTTAAAAAAGAGATAAAACAGTTTTTACAAATAAAAAAAATATTACTTGATTAGTGAATATTTAAATGATAATGAGGTCCAGTAACTATCATGTAATAAAAAAATAATGTAATAAAAAGTATAAAAAGAATCATTTTAACTTTTTTTTATGAAGATCTGTCACCTTAAACTTTCAACAAACTTGTTCTAGTTTTAACTCTATTTTTAACAAATCGTAGTAGAATTATATTTTGAAAATGTCAACTGTTTTCTAGCTGCGCTATACCATAAATGTTATGTGACAATAAAGATATATTTCATTTAATTTTTCCCACAGTTACCATTATAAGAGTAAAGAGTTTTTTAGGATTGTTTTATTTTGTAACAAGACATTACGTTTTATATGAAAAATGTTTCTTTCTAAAATTTTTTATTGGGTGGTAGTTTTGACTCTCCAACACCCCCTTCCCCTCCCCACTATGGCCCTGCTCAAAATTAGCTGAAAAAATCTTTGAATATCTTGAAATATGCATTAAACTAAAAAGTTTTGAAGATATTTGGGCAATTTCTTCGCTAAAACTGTGTTTGAAATTCCCATTTAACAGTTATAATTTTATTACTTATGTTCATGAAGATAATTTATTGTGTGTTCCTATTGCATTATTTATTATTTGTTGCCGGTGTGGTGGCTCAGTGGCTAAGGCGACTGCGGAGAGCAAGGTTCAAATCCCCCAATTGAGCTAACGTTCGGTACTTCACTCATTGAATAAAGTTTACATACAGGCCTGGAGGCCCATTTCAACTGGCAAGTGAAGTTTTGAAAAAAAAATTATTGACTAAACTTAGTGTTTACTCTTGCAATATTCAGCAGATTTTTAAAAATATTTAAAACTTCAATAGCTCATAATTATTAAGAATATTATTTGTATTTATATAGCTTTTTTTGAAAATGGTTCATATAACAAGTGCTTGAAGTTTGGTCATTGGCTCTTGAGACACCTTTCCCCTTACTGGGGCATTTATTGAGCAGGAATGCCTGTAAATATTGGTGGCACATATCAATGAGAAGCATGTCAGTGTGTGGGAGGTATGTCAACATGCCAAATGTAGTCATGTAACTTAACATTTTACTATGAAGGACTCAAAATTCAATTTCAAACCTTGTTATTCAAATAATATATATATTAATGATTTCTATATAATAAAATTTGTTGCTTTTTGCAAAATCCATGTTTAATTTTCTGCACTGAATGTTGTGAAGAGAGTTGCACAAACTTCAAACTAGTTATTTTGAAAAAAAGGATATTTCATACTTTTTTTTCAAACTAAAACTTCACTTGCCAGTTCATATGGGCTACAAGCCTGTGTGTGAACTTTAATCAACTAGTGAAGTACCTCAGTGGGAATTTGAACCTTGGACCTATCACTCCGAAGCGTTAGCCACTGAGATACAGGGCCGGTAAATATAGCATGTTCACCTAGTCACATGCTTGGCTGCGCTAGCCCTGCCCCTAGAGGCTACATACAAGAACGTAATCTACTTTCTGTGCAGCCCTCATAACTTGCATATGTAATTTTGTAGAAATATTTGAACTCCCAAGATATAATTTGGGAAAAGTTTTTAAATAATCTTTTTTCATTTACCTTAATGTTTTCTATCAAAATTATGAATATATGTAAATATTAATGTTTGATATTAAATGTTTGGTGTTACCATACTCTCACACATTGGGCTGCAATGTCATTGACGTCAAGCTGCTCATTGATCTAGTTGTTAATGCACATGAAATACAGTCATATGAATATATGTTATACAATTACACTCTGTATAAGCTTAGAAAAGCCTCAATATATTACCCAGTACATAAAAAGTTATATTATAAAATAACAATAGAGCACCCTTAACCCTTTGGCTGATATACAACGATATATCGTTTTTGGAAAAATTACCGAAAAGTGATAAACAATGATATATCGTTGTTCCCGGTTCGGTCGAAAAGTGATATGCAACGATATATCGTTGTTGCGTAATTAATTTATTACGATGTTATTTTTTCCTTAAATTAACTCAAATGTCCACAAATTAGTTTCTAAATACATCAAATTTAATTAAAAAAATATAAATATGTTTCATATAATGCGTTTTTAATATCGACCTTGAACGAAAACGTAGTATTGATTTGGATCACCTAAAAAACACGTAAGTCATTTTTTCTTATTATATTCATAAGATAAGTATTTTGTAACCAAAACTCTTTGAATTTTCAGCATCTGTTCATAATTAAATGTACTTTTAGTATATATTACAATAATAACGCTACATATACTATATATATATATAATATGTTTTTATAGTCCAAACTTAAAAAAAGTTTTTATTTTGATTGATTTGAATAAGTGTAAAATTTAATATTTATGCAATGAAATATTTATTCCTCAATAGAAAATTTAAATACCTAAAAAGCAAAATTATTTTCAAGCAAATATGCCAATTTTTACTAAAGTTACAGATTTTTAATCAAAACCTTGCAAAAACACCATTTTAGGCCTATCACTTTTGGGATAGCCCATGCCAAAAATCCTACCAATTTTCAGAACAAAAAATTTTTTTTGTCTATCAGTCAAAAGGTTAAACATTTTATTAAATTAATTATGCAATTATGCCATCTTCATAGGTGTTTACTTTTCAAAACTGTTACAAAACAAATTAAATTAAATAAACAATCATTACAAAGAAAACATACGTTAAGTTGGTAAATATTTGTGATTTGATGGTTAGTTGTCATTGTGTGTGTTGTTTCTTATATGTATAATTGTTTAGAATTTTGGGTTTCTTTTTTGTATTAACATGGTGTTGATTAAATTGTTGTTGATAATGATAGTTAAATAGTGAATTAAATTGTTGATAATTATTTATTTATTTATGACTCTTTACATAACAGCTACAGGTAAAAACCTAATACAGCCATTTTGACAAAACTATAACTACACAACAATAATTATTTTCAGTACAAGAATAAGTAAACTATGCTAAAAATATATAATACAGGCTTAACAGTAATAATCAACTATGTAGCGCGAGCTAACAAATAATATTTATCCAAACATAACTTTAGAAACAAAAAGAAGTTAAATATTTCAGTGAATATCCATTTTATGAAAGTGAAGGAAATTGATTTACTTCAATTAAAAACAAACTCATTTTTGAATTAAAAACATCTATTTCTGTTTTAAACTTATTTAGTAGGCGAAGTGCTTTAAACAAAGACAAATTATAAAATTGTACAGTAACACTTCGAGGTATGTAAAAAAACTATGGATGAACGCAAATTACTTCTAGGGACATATAACTTAATTTTATCTAATAAATAAGAGCTATCAACAAAATTGTGTAATACTTTGAACAGCAAAATGATATTTGATTTGGCTCTTCTACTGGCTAACGATTCAAATGAAAACAAAACTCTCAATATATCTGTTGAGAGATCTCTAGGACAAAAAATATTAAATCGTTTAAAATATAGGTATCTTAAGAATCTATTTTGAATGGTCTCTATATGTGGTAATGAATATATGGATCCCAGATTGGGGCACAGTATTCTAGTCTGCTTCTAACAAATGAAAAATACAAACCGATTATAGTTTCTATGGAAGAAAATAACTTGGTGATTCTGGTGATAAATCCTAGCATTTGGAGTGATTTATTAATCATTGAATTTATGTGAATGTCAAATTTGAAAAACGAATCAAAGATTACACCCAAATCCTTTATGTGTGCAACATTTTCCAATGGGATTGCATTGATGTTGTATCTTGAGGGATGTATTCCCTTTTTCCTCGAGTATGTTACAACAAAACATTTTTTTATGTTCAGGCATAATTTGTTTTCTGAACACCACAGAGCGAGTAAATCGAGAGAAGCCTGTAATAGAGTTACATCTCTATCACTATTAATCAATCTGTACAACTTTAAATCATCAGCATAAAGAAGACATTTAGCATCAGAAATTTTGCCTGGCAAGTCGTTGATAAATATTAGAAAAAGTAAGGGTCCAAGATTACAACCTTGTGGAACCCCGGAAGTGCTGCAGTAAGGTTTAGATTTTAAATTTGAAACAACTACGAATTGAGTGCGGTTCCTAAGGTAAGATTCAAGAAAACAAACAAAATCTTTGGAAAGGTCAAAGGTTAATAACTTCTTGAGGAGTATCGAATGGTCAACTTTGTCGAACGCTTTAGAAAAATCCGTGTTGACTACGTCCACCCTTCCACCAACATCCAGTTCAGAAAAGACATCATATGAAAATTCCATCAAATTAGATACTGTTGACCTTTGGGGAATAAAGCCATGCTGTTGCGGGGATAGTTTAGATCTGATAGAAGAATAAATATATTTATATACAAGTGACTCAAACACCTTTGCGAACGCATTTAACAAAGAAATGGGACGATAATTTTCGACGTTTTCCTTCTTGCCTGATTTGAAAATTGGGACCACCTTGGCTTCCTTCCATTTATGAGGAAAAACACAACAAGATAAGGAAAGATTATATAAGTAAGTCAAAGGCTCCGCCAACACTTCAGAACACCCCTTAACAACATATCCAGGTATACCATCCGGACCAGAGGACTTTTTTGACTTTAACTGTTTCATAACAGCTAGTACTTCAGGTACAGTAAATACAATAGTTTGATTAGTTTTGTTGGAAGAGGGAAACAAAGGAGGGTTACCAATTACGGGTTGGACATTAAAAACAGATTTGAAAAAGTCAGCAAATGCATCAGATACAGATTCTCTTGGTACCACATTGTTATTGTATTTTACCTCTATACTACCTAACTCATAGGAAGATGTACGCTTTGACTTAATATAGTTCCAAAACTGCTTGGAATCTACGTTAATACAACCCTCTATTTGTCTTAAGTACTCCCTATGCGCTATACCAATATTAAGTTTAATACTGCTTCTAAGTTCTCTAAATAAATTATCATGGTATTTGGAAAATTTTCTCTTTTTTGCAGCTTTGTTTTTAAGTTTAATTGAGCAAATTATATCTTTTGTAAACCAACAGCTGCTACTAATTAAATAGTAAACACCTAGAAAATGGCATAATTGCCGAAACCGGTCGGTGTTTATTTACTAAAATGTTCAAGGGTGCTCAATTGCTATTTTATATTATAACTTTATTATGCATAGCAGCCCTAGGAATTACAACTTTTCTATCCAGTATATATATTTGATTTTTCCTAGTTTAGACAAACACTTTTAACCAGCCTGATTATTTTATTCTTTTAATTATTATTTTGTTCACTAAAATTACTCATAGTTGGCAGCCAGCCATGCTAGCATGAGGTCTGTATTGTTGTTGTTGTACAGTTACTATTGAATATCTACTGTCTTCAAGCATTTAAATGTAACGACTAAGTGCTTCTCACTGGATAGACATAAAATATTCAATAATTTTAATTTGACTGGTATAGGCTGAAATAAAATATGATTAAAATTAGTACATTCTACAATTATTTGATAAAACAACAAGCTTACAGAATGATGGTGTGAATAAAAGGTATTCTCAGTAGTCTGCGATCTGCAGCCAGTCACATGCACCAAACCTAGGTCCTTCAGTTGGTTATTGCTGAGTGGTGATACTGTTGTCCCATTTCCATGACAGACACTGAGTAAAGAACAAGTCAGGGGTTCTATGTTCATTTATTGTAAAACATTGACCTCATCAAGCTCAATAAACTCCAAAAAATGAACATTAGTTTATTTATTATTTTACAGTTGAAGCAAGTGCTTATGTCAATTAGTTCACTTGCAATGACTTATAGAAAATACATAATTTTACTGATTTTAAACCAGTTTATGAGCACTATTTTTAAAATTGAATAATTGTTTCCAGCATTTGTGTTTAATTTATTACTGTAAAAAAATTTATTTTGAAGAAAAACCAATTTAAACGTAAAGAAAAGAATGTACTAAATCTATTGCTATCGTAATCAGCCTAATAGTGTGTACCTGACTCAGTTGTAGCACAGTTATCTGCTCTATGTTTGTTTTAGTTGTATATCTGTCTAATTTAGGTACTTTGCACTAAAATCACTTCTTCTAGAGTCATATTTTGCCAGCTTTGCTCATGAGCTTGTTTGTATCTTATCACACATTGTGTCTTTATATATTTGAATATTTTATTTTAGAAGGGGAAAATTGTTCTTCCAGACTTCAGATTTGTGATTGCCCATCCTAATATTTTACCTGAAATGGTTACTATTAGAGGTCTCTTAAAAAAAAGGTTTCCGAATATTAAGTCAGGTAAGTAACATTTTATAAATAATGTAATTTTTGTACAGTAGACTCTTGCTTATCCGAGGTAATTGGGACCGGGACCACCTGGGATTTGTAAAAACTCGTATAATACGGAGGTTATGGTAAAAATAGTGTAAAAGCCATGAAAAAAGTACAAAATGAGTTAATCACAAGAAAAAAACGCAAAATAGTGTAAATGTAGTTACAGTCCTGTGAAAAATTAGGAACATAAGGTTATGTCTTTTAAAAGTTGTATTACCGCAGGATGATAAGAAGTTGGGAATAAGTATTCCATTTTAAAACTCTACAACAGTTGGTAAAAATCTACAATAATATAATATGTGGTGCGCTTGCCACACGCAACAATAGGCGGTCAGTCGACAATATACCACACACGCATGCGCAAAACCCAGGGAAGGGAGGGGTGACACTAGTGAACCAGAGTTGCCTGGACGTCAAGCTCGGGGAGAGATACCAGTCGTCGCTGCTGATGGAGACTTTAGTGGATAAATTTTAGTTTTCCTAATTAATCGTTTTCAAATTTAATTATGTTTGCTAATTTATTAAAAGGGGGAGTGTAATGATAATGTAGCATAAGTTTTACTAACATTTGATATAATATTTAATTATTTGAGGGCACGAGGGGATCGCAGCCAGTCCAGCCTATTTATAATTATTTCAATTTTTTAAATATTTGATTTAGAGTCAACAAAGCTGGCTGTAATTTGTAGGGGAATTGCCGAATAGCACTCATCCTTGAATTAATACGACCTCTGATTATAACGATACTATTACCCCGTAATCACGGAGCCATCCGTTTTCCTCACAAATAGTAAAAATCTAATGTAATGGCCATAGGCAGCATTGTTACATTTGTTGACAACCATGCATACAACCATCCTTTTGTATTTATTTAATCTATCTAAGATCCATTTTAGTATTCGCATCTTGGTTTTAAGTGCTGGGTACCGTTCAGTACGATTACCAAACGAAATTATCATATTTATCCTGTCGTTTAGCACAATCTGCATTACTCTCTTAATAGTGCAGCGAACCATGCAACATTTTAACGGAACAAAATTATCGTATCAATACCACATTTGTCGTACACATTGGCGACGAAAACACTGATTGATTTATCATTTCAATTTCGTTATAAGCAACTGTCACCATTTACTACTCATATCAAAACACTTGAATAAAATATTGAACAATAACAGTAACAACAATAAACTACGACGATATTGCCATTACTATATTGTAAAATTATGAAATTCAACACACTTAAACAACCACATTTAGTGCGAGAGCAAAGTTGACTAAGCCAATGGTGTCAGGTGGTGATGTGTCATGAGTGAATGCATTTGGGTTGAAAAAATATTCCTATAGTAAGGTAAAATACGTCTCATGTTGGTCCTGCAGAACCTTAACCTAACAGCCAATAGAGACACTGATTACTTGTCAATGTTAGGTTAGGTTAAAGGGCACTAGGCCAGGAATTAGTATATTAGAGAGATAGGACATCAGCAAACTTACCTTAAAAGACAAGTTCACTAACATCAGAGTAGTAGTCACAAACACAAAGTAGACATAATCTCATAAAATTTCAACACCACAGGCATTTTCTTCAGGTGAGTAGAGGGAGAGAAAGAGAGAGAGCATTATTATTATGATTAGCATTATGATTACTTGTCAAACGATTGTATAAAGTGTCACGCTATATTTTTCCTTTCCTTTAATTAATAGCTTTATTTTTAGTTTTCATCGTCTGATGATTAGCTTGATTAATTGGAGCTTGGATAACCTAGATTCTACTGTACCTTACCAAAAAAATGGAAAATGGTTTAATAAAGAAGTTGATAGGGCTTTTTTTATAAATAAAAGAAGTTAGAGCTATTTTTGTTTATAAATAAAAACACAAAATATTCTGTTTAATTTAAATAGATAGTTTTTCAAGCATCAGTAAGACATTTTAAAATTTAACAAATGAAGCTAGTTAATTGGCAATGGAACATTTAATTTCAAGCTACTTCAATATTTTCCACTCCTTACTTAACATCTCTTATTGAAATTGACACTCAACACTTGACTGGCAGTTAATTTTTCCTAAAATTGCAGTTGATTTTTGGCTAT
>JAQJVL010005428.1:0-35479 GCA_035578905.1 Stictocephala bisonia | reverse complement strand
ATTAATCTTTAATAGTATTCAAACCCTTTGTCAGGATGTATTTGTTTGCCCTAATTATTCTCAAGATGGCCACCAACCATGTTCTGGCTGTTTCCGGTCCTAAATCCAGTTTAACGAACATCAAGGTGGGAGGTGGATTCTACCCGGGCTTGTTTATAAACCAATTAAATAGGGTTAGTAATAGGGGTCTAGATGGAGTGCTACCGCATAGCAGTGGAAAGGTAACAGATCGCCCATTAATTTATGACATTTTTATGTTTCCATCAACCTTACGATAGAATTTATCTACAACACGTGGTATGCCAATAATTGTATAAATGTACGTTGTAGTTAGATTGGGCCTACTACTATGGAAGTCATTCCATGTTACCGTTGAGAACATTTTTTTTCAATGGAGTGTAATTTCTTAGCTTAATTGATACACCAGAGATTACTTTCAATTTACAAGAGCTTTATTTTTCAAGAGCACAATAATCTAACACTGTCTTCTTTCTACATATCTAAATCAATCTTGTTTGTCTGTAAAAGTAAAATTTCCCAATCCAACAGCCAAGTAACTCATAGCTATAGTCTTCACTCAACTACACCATTCATATTCCCGCTCATGAGACTAGCTTCTATAGAGACTCCGTTTTCGTTCAGTGGACCGGGCTCACTTCCTTTTAAATTTTAAAGGAAGCGTGGTTGTATAAGAAAAGAACCTCAAACAACCGTCTGTCTATTAGAGTGTTCCAGGGATTCTTCCTCGGTCATACGAATGAATTATTGTTAATTTGTTATTAAGATTATTTAATTCCTATCGATGTATACTACTTTAACATATTAGAGTAGTACACATCGATAGTAATTCCTTTGTTAGAAGAAATATTATTCTTAAACTACTGGTTGCTTAAGATATAATTTGTTTTATCGTTTAACAGCTTGATATGTATTGATGCTATAATGCTACTGTTTATTCTGATTCGGTTTTCTATTTGGAGGTTTACCGTCAATTACTGGAGATACGTGGGATAAGTAGTTAAGAATTAAGTTCTTTGTGAACACGATTAAAGCACTAAGGCCAGTCCTACAGATAGAGAGAGAGAAATTATAGGCCTAGATCAGATATAAGCCTCAGGCCTTAGCGTTAGTGGTCGCAGTGTGTCTTGTGTTATCAGTTAACACCCTTCAACCTCCCACTCTAACTGACCATTGAACTGTACACTATCTTAACAGCCAATTTACACCTCTGATATCATTTGTATTACGCCAGAAAAATGTGCAAATAATACTTTCGATAAAATTTATATTCTTTTTATATTTTGAAATTTTTCTTATTTTTATGTTATATTCTTCAATATGATAATTCTTTAAAGCATTTTTAAACAAGCATAGTTTATCAGTAAAAGGCTCTACTAACATTTGTTTCACTAAGTTTATGTTTCAATTCTTTATGAAGCACGGATACTCTGTAAGTTTGTTTTATGCATTTTATAATCCATCGTTGGTTTCTCACTGCGCGTTTACTTTAATATTATTTTTTTTTAATTCTGGAACTCTTTAAGCCCATATTCTATTACATATTAATTTACTTCTAAATACTTGTTGACATCCCATTGATAAAGCTGTTATTTCTATTAAGGTATTAAGTAACATTTTACCGGCGATTTATTTTGTAACCTTGAATGTTATTTTTTGACAAATTTATCGTGAATGGTGTGCAATATTACAGGATATATCTTTGCTTGAAAGGTAATATTAGTTTGCACCTCTGCCCCGGAAATGAGACGTAAAACTGGTTTTTCATTATTGTTTAGTGATCAGTACAAATTTGCATTTTCTAATAATATTATTAATACTATTGGTAACCTAACTTATGTTACTATTTTTAATGGGAATGGTTTTATATTACTCCTAATTATTTCTTTATAGCTCAATTTAGACGGGCTTATTTTATAATAATACATTTCAAACAATGCTTTTTACTGTTGTACTTATTATCTTGGTACTGTTATATTCATTATTTAACAGTTGGGCTTTTGTCAAATA
The DNA here is from genome assembly GCA_035578905.1 of Stictocephala bisonia. Classification (NCBI taxonomy): domain Eukaryota; kingdom Metazoa; phylum Arthropoda; class Insecta; order Hemiptera; family Membracidae; genus Stictocephala; species Stictocephala bisonia. Next base: position 33,451 of record JAQJVL010005428.1, on the reverse strand, counting down.
AACATTTTAATACGCGATAAATATACCACCTAGAATAAAAGTTCGATATAAACTTCCCTGATTGCTCTCTCAAATAAACTTTATATTTTGAGAAACAAGACCGATCTGCTAACATTGGGCACAATTGGCTCAAGTGCTCCCTACTTAAAACCCACCCCAGTACTTCCAGACAGTGCACTCAGCGTCTACCATTAGACCAACTGCTGAGACCCATCCACCCCCCACTGTTGTCTAGGGTTGGGGAAGAGGTTAATACACTTCTTCGACCTAATTGTATAGTCCATAGTAGGCACTTTTCCAATACCAGAGAGACGTCCCATAATAATACACAATGACTACGAATTATTGCTGCGTTTCCAGTAATCTACTAGGTCGTCCCATAGCGGCCGAATGAACTTTAAAATAAAACGCATATGAATTATTGCTGTGTTTTCCAGTTATCTACTAGGTCGTCCCATAGCGGCCGAATAAACTTTACAATACAACGCCTATGAGTTATTGCTGTGTTTTCCAGTTATCTACTAGGTCGTCCCATAGCGGCTGAATGAACTTAACAATACAATGCCTATGAATTATTGCTGTGTTTTCCAGTTATCTACTAGGTCGTCCCATATCGGCCGAATGAACTTTACAATGCAACGCCTATGAGTTATTGCCGTGTTTTCCTGTTATCTACTAGGTCGTCCCATAGCGGCTGAATGAACTTTACAATACAACGCCTATGAATTATTGCTGTGTTTTCCAGTTTTCTACTAGGTCGTCCCATAGTGGCCGAATGAACTTTACAATACAACGCCTATGAATTATTGCTTTGTTTTCCAGTTTTCTACTAGGTCGTCCCATAGTGGCCGAATGAACTTTACAATACAACGCCTATCAATTATTGCTGTGTTTTCCAGTTATCTACTAGGTCGTCCCATAGCGGCTGAATGAACTTTACAATACAACGCCAATGAATTATTGCTGTGTTTTCCAGTTATCTACTAGGTCGTCCCATAGCGGCCGAATGAACTTAACAATACAATGCCTATGAATTATTGCTGTGTTTTCCAGTTATCTACTAGGTCGTCCCATATCGGCCGAATGAACTTTACAATGCAACGCCTATGAGTTATTGCCGTGTTTTCCTGTTATCTACTAGGTCGTCCCATAGCGGCTGAATGAACTTTACAATACAACGCCTATGAATTATTGCTGTGTTTTCCAGTTTTCTACTAGGTCGTCCCATAGTGGCCGAATGAACTTTACAATACAACGCCTATGAGTTATTGCCGTGTTTTCCTGTTATCTACTAGGTCGTCCCATAGCGGCCGAATGAACTTTACAATACAACGCCTATGAATTATTGCTGTGTTTTCCAGTTTTCTACTAGGTCGTCCCATAGTGGCCGAATGAACTTTACAATACAACGCCTATGAGTTATTGCCGTGTTTTCCTGTTATCTTACAAGATTCTTACAAGATTCTTACAAGATTCTTACAAATGAGACGCCGACACAACGTTGTGCGTATTTTAAGGCGAATATGAATGTTTTTTTTTTTTTTTTTTTTTTTTTTATGAGTGTAGGATGAGTGTGGATGAGTGTAGTCTGGTTACTAACTGAGTTCAACTGTTCCTCAGAAAGGGCAATTTATTAATAGCCCAACAGCCAGGGCAACTAAGGGACCTACAGCTTTACGTGGAATCCGAACCACGTAGTGCTGGTCTGATTTTCAGCTAATTGACAAGCCTGATACTCAGTTATCTCCCCCACACAACATCCGCACAATGATTACCACCCAACATGGACACCCCAGACTTCTCTAGTAGTGTCCACGCCGATAGCAACCACCAAGCGGACGCCATGTAGGTCGTCCCATAGCGGCCGAATGAACTTTACAATACAACGCCTATGAATTATTGCTGTGTTTTCCAGTTTTCTACTAGGTCGTCCCATAGTGGCCGAATGAACTTTACAATAAAACGCCTATGAATTATTGCTGTGTTTTCCAGTTATCTACTAGGTCGTCCCATAGCGGTTGAATGAACTTTACAATACAACGCCAATGAATTATTGCTGTGTTTTCCAGTTATCTACTAGGTCGTCCCATAGCGGCCGAATGAACTTAACAATACAATGCCTATGAATTATTGCTGTGTTTTCCAGTTATCTACTAGGTCGTCCCATATCGGCCGAATGAACTTTACAATACAACGCCTATGAGTTATTGCTGTGTTTTCCTGTTATCTACTAGGTCGTCCCATAGCGGCTGAATGAACTTTACAATACAACGCCTATGAATTATTGCTGTGTTTTCCAGTTTTCTACTAGGTCGTCCCATAGTGGCCGAATGAACTTTACAATACAACGCCTATGAATTATTGCTGTGTTTTCCAGTTATCTACTAGGTCGTCCCATAGCGGCCGAATGAGCTTTACAATACAACGCCTGTGAATTATTGCTATGTTTTCCATTTATCTACTAGGTCGTCAGATAGTGGCCGAATGAACTTTACAATACAACACCTATGAATTATTGCCGTGTTTTCCAGTTATCTACTAGGACGTACCATAGCGGCCGAATGAACTTTACAATACAACGCCTGTGAATTATTGCTATGTTTTCCATTTATCTACTAGGTCGTCAGATAGTGGCCGAATGAACTTTACAATACAACGCCTATGAATTATTGCTGTGTTTTACAATTATCTAATGTACCGGGTCTTGGACCGGTACAGTTTCGTTTTTTTCGTCGTTGTCTGCCAGGCTGCCTGAGATTCGCTTTTGCCTTGCGTTTTGCGTAGTTGGTGGCCGTTGGCTTGGATCCGTTTCGTTCCGTGTTCCAGCTCGGGTTGTCAGGTTGGCCGTCTAGATTGTTCGAGTAGTTCGAGTTGGTTTGCAGCAGCCGTTAGTCACAAGATGCGAGGCTAAATCACCTAAAACGTAAGTGTTCATTTTGTATGTTTTAATATCTAATCCCCCTTTTGGTGAAAATACTTTTGTTTCATTGAAAATATTAATCGGGCTTAGTTGTGTTTTCAGGGTTTTGTTAAATTTGTATTCTTTGTCTAGATGTTTCTCAGACTAGGTTAAAGCCATGTGCTTCCATGTTACTTTTTACCGTTAATTACCGTTAATGCTTTTTATATCTGCCTTTATTTTCAATTGTAATTCTGTATAATGTTTTGTTGAGCCTTTTTACAGTTGTAGTTACCGATTTACCATATTTTTTGTTCATTGACAATAACCTAGCCTATCTTTAGCTTTTCATGTTATAACCTATTGTGCATGTTTCCATAGCCTAGTGTTCAGTTTGTCATTTTTAGTTCATATACGCAATTTATTCTTTGATATTTTGTTAAATTGTAATTTTTCTTAAATCTGAGTTTGCCAACATAATTATTCATAACCTAAAAAATAGATCTTTTATTTTTTTCTAGTGTGCTAATCCTGTATAATTTTGTCTGTGCCCGTTTTGTTTTGCCATGTCATGTTTAGTGGTTATGTATAATATTTGTGTTGTGATGGCTGGACTGTTTTTAATGTGCTGTGGTGTTGTCCTACAGTCCAGGGTCCTTGAGTGGGACTTTCAGCCCTCAGCCCGCCGTCCGGGGGAACTTCGATATTCTCCACTGCTAGCCTGGCCTGAGGACCATGTTGGAGCCTGGAGTTGCCCGCTACCCGCCCTACATCTTTGGTGGTAGAAGTCTTCAGTCCTCAGGTCAGTTCTTTCCATCTTTTCCCGGCGGCTGAGCTGGGGGTGATTTATAAAAAAAAACAAAAAAAAAATATATAAAAACAAAAGAAGAAAAAAAGTTTGTGGATATATTTGTGCCTAGGCCTAAAACTGTTTGGACAAAGTGAAGAAACAGCCATGGGGACATTTCAAACATTACAATTTAAGAAAAAAAAGAAGAAAACGTTGATATTTATTGTTATTTATTTAATTAGTTTATTTTATTGTTATATTTTTTGGATTTTATATTTTGTTAGGTCCCTATGGTTAAGTTTTGTTGTTATTTATTGTTATGTTTAGGCCTAGTGATCGTTATTTATTTTTTTCGTTGTTAATTGTATTATTGATGTCCGGGGATAATAGAACGGTACCGTGTTATATATTTTTTTTTAAATTGTTTAATTTTTAAACTCACCAAAAGGGGATTATTGTGCTTTTAGTTAACTTAATTCGGAGCTGCCCCGGGATTCCGGCTTACTCCCGGGCCTCGGTGGAATCAAGGGATGTGGGCCAAATTGCCGGCTTAATTGATGATACCAAAATTTTTGTTTCCAGAAGTTTTCTAAATTTTCACTTTTATTTTGGGGTTATCTAAATTTGTTTCTTAATGGTCATTTTTAAATTGTTAATAATTTGTCTTACGTTTTGGGTGTCTCAGGCCCAACCGCAGATAGGCCATAGGCCATACAGTTGATTAATTGTTAAACTTTGGTATTTGTAGAGTTTGTGGTATTTATAGCGTTTGTTATTATTGTGTGTTAATTTGTTAATGTTAGTTATCTTGTTATTTATTTAAGTGGAATTTATATTGCGGCCTTCTGCCTCCTTTTGTTGTGGCCTTCTGCCAAGTTTGATTAGTTAATATTTTTTGGTTTTCTTGATAATAAAAAGTAGTTTTGCTCAGCTGGCGAGTTTTATTTTTGACCCTCCAACTGCCGCCCGTGATCCCATCGCTCGACTTGGTTTGAGCCATCCCCCGGTTGGCACGCTTACCAGGTCTGGTGGGGGGGATGGGTCTCAATTGGTAGCAGAGCGTGGTTGCCTATAATAAAAAAAAAAAATTAATTCTCTCTTGGTTGTTGCCGGTGGGTGTTTGCCAGTTAGTAGGCCATGGTTGGCCGACCTACCGTCAAGGTGTCTTGGTAATACGTAGAAAAAAAAAAGAAAAAAAAAGAAACAAATAAATAATTATTTAAAAAGAAAAACAATTAAAAACCAAATAAATCATTTAACTTTGAATTAAAAAAAAAAAAAAAAAAAAAAAAAAAAAAAAAAAAAAAAACCCTAGGCAATCCGCTTGGTTACTTTGTTGAATGGGTTTCATGGGTGGATTGGAGTGGTCGGCAGTGGCTCGGTAGGCTGAGGGTTTAGTTCGTCTTGGACCCTGGAGTTGTCGTTTTTTGTGTACTGTTGAGAATTTTGTTTTGCGAGATGGCCTATCTGCAGAATGTTGCGCTCCTGGTCAAGGAGGAGTTGATTTTCGAATTGAGGTCGCGGGGTGTGACTCCGGAAGGGGATGTTCTGAATCTCCGGAGGTTGCTGCGGGAGCAGTTGTCCGCGGGTACGGCGGTGGATTGGTCTGACCTACTGGAGGTTGGTGATGAGTTGGCTGTTTGTAAACGTAAGGTGGAAGATTGGGAAGGGGTGTTAGAGGATTTGCAGTTTGAACCTCCAGTGGGTTGTGACCGGGCCTGCCGCCTTGCACGTTTGGGGCATCTGCTTGCCCGTTTAAGGCTGGTCAACCGGGCACCGGGGTTGGAACCATCGGATAGGGCGTGGATCTTGGAGAGTGTGTCTAGGCTGGATGAGATTTTTCAGGCACTCTCCGGGTCCACGACTCCTACGGGTCTGGGTCAGCGGCCTACTTTTGCGCTTTCGCCTAACGTGTCGAGGCCGCAGGCTGAGACAACGGCTCTCACTGTGCCTGAGGTTCCTTCGGAGCCTGCAGGCGTTTCTGTTGAGGTTGCTTGTGGTTCGGCTCCAGCTGCCGTTCCTACTACTTCTTTGGGTTCACCTGCTCTTCTGCAGCTGAGCTACCACAAGCTGCCTAACCCTCTCACGCCCATGATCCAGAATCTCCCTGTGATCGATGGGATGGATCCTGAGGAGCTTCTTAAGTTTCTGGTGGCCTTTCTCAGACTTAGTGAGATGCCCGGCATGCAGGCTGGGGACTTGCTTCGTTTGGTTTTCCCGTATTGCAGAGGTCCCGTTGGGGAGTTGCTGAGTTCTGTCTTGGCCAGTGATGCCTCGGTGGACTCGTTCCATCGAGAGTTACTTTCGTCGTTTCTTCCCATTCGACTCAGGGAGAGGATGGTCATGGACAGATTTTATCGGTCGCAGGGTAGGGGCGAGTCTCTGGCAGCCTATGTCTCTTCAGTCAAGGAAGCTCGGCAAGCGTTGCGCCTCACCCTTTCTGAAGCTGACACCGTTCGTGTCATCCTGGAGGGCATTTCTCCAGAAGAACGGTGCAGATTGGTTTTTGCTGGTGTTCCTTCGACTTTTCGGGATCTGCATCAGCTGTGCATTGTTTCGCGCAGCGTGCAGTTCTCAGACCAGCAAGGGAGGGATTCTGAGAGTCATCGTGCTCTCCCCACCCGTCGACCGGCTATGTCTGTAGGTGTGAGTCAGCCAGTGGAGGGTCGTGGTTCTCGGCCTCCGGTTGTGTGCTTTGCTTGTGGCCAACCTGGTCACATTCGACGTGACTGTCCACGTGCTCGAGGTCGTGGGGCGGGAAACGCTCAGCGCGGGGGGTTGCCTCCACAGTAGCTCCCCGCGTTGTTGCGAGTGACCGTGGCCATTTGCCTTTGACACGTGCCCATAGCAGGAGTGTCGGGGATTTTTCGGGCCTTGCTGGCATGGCTTCCCTGGGACTTAGTGCGGTCACCTCGGTGTGTCCTGGCGTTTTTGTATCTTTTGGTGGTACGGTGTGTCGAGCCCTTCTTGATTCTGGTTCGGCATGCAGTATCATCAGCCTTTCTCTTTTTGAGTCCCTTGACGCCTTAGGACTTGTCAGGCACACCGAGCCTTCTTCTATTACTTGCTGGACGGCATCCCAAACTCCTCTACCTATAATTCTTAAGGCGTTTTTCCATTTTAAAATCGAAGGATTTTCCTGGAGGTGGGGTTTTCTTGTTGCCAAGGACCTGGCGGTTTCTTGTATCCTAGGGGCAGACTTTATTTCTAAGAGTGGTATGGTGCTTGACCTCCAGAAGCGCCAGATATTTTTCAAGTTTAAGCGGCGAGTTTTGGTGCCTCTAGTAGGTGATTCTGACTGCCCTCCTGCAGTCAGAGAGGTGGGTTGTGAGCCCGAACAACCCAAGGTGGATCCGGTTGGTCATCTCCCCCCTGAGCAGGCGGAGGCCATTAGGAGGCTGTGTTTGCGGTTTCCTGATGTGCTTACGGCTGAGCTTGGGGTCACTTCTCTTCTGGAGTATGAGATCCACCTCACCGATTCTCAGCCAGTTAGAAGTCATCCGTACAAACTTGCTCCCCCAAAGATGGAGGTTATGAGGGCTATGATTGAGGATCTTCTGAGCAAGGGTGTGATTGAACCGTCTCGTTCTGCTTATGCCAGTCCAGCTTTTCTTGTGCCCAAGCCTAATGGTAAGTCTAGGCTTGTGATGGATTATCGGAGGCTCAACGCTAAGGTCGCTATTGACTCGGTACCTCTGCCTGATTTGCATTCGGCGTTTGATTGGTTCGGTAAGGCTAAGTTTTTCAGTGTTTTCGATTTGAACCAGGCCTACCATCAGATTCCATTGAAGAAGGAATCACGGCCTATGACTAGCTTCTGTGTTCCCTGGAATCTTTACCAGTTCACTAGGGTTCCTATGGGTCTTGCTGTGGGTGCCCAGACTCTTACTCGTCTGCTTGATTCCATCTTCCATGATGTGAAGTTCAAGTTTGTTTTCAATTACCTGGACGATCTTCTTGTCTACAGTGAGACTTTCGGGGAACACCTGCAACATCTGGAGGAAGTTCTTAGTCGCCTCAAATCAGCTGGCCTTACCGTCAATCCAGAGAAAGTCACTTTTGCTCGTCCTGAGATTTCTTTTCTGGGTCATCTTATCTCTTCTCGAGGCGTCTGCATAGATCCTGCGAGGACCCAGGGCATTCGGGATTTTCCTCCTCCCAGAGATGCCAAGGGGATTGCCCGTTTTGTGGGGATGGTGAATTTTTACCGTCGCTTCATCCCTAACGTGGCCGAGCTTGCTGCCCCGTTGAACGAGCTGCGAAAGAAAGGTGTCCCTTTTGTGTGGGGCCAAGCTCAGCAGACTGCCTTTGATGCTCTCAAGGAGGCTATCATGCAACCTCCTGTCCTGCGTATGCCTGATTTCAGCAGAGAATTTGTTCTTCAGACTGATGCCTCCTCCTCCGCCATTGCTGCTGTTCTTTCTCAGGAGTTTGATGGGGTCAGGCAGCCCATCGCTTTTGCTTCGAGGACGTTGTCTCACCAGGAAAGGAAAGCTTCTTCCATCTATGAGTTAGAGTGTCTGGCTGTTGTCTTTGGTACGGACAAGTTTCGGCGTTTCTTGGAACACGCTGAGTTCTTGCTGGAGACGGACAATCAGGCACTGTCTTGGCTTCTTGCCCATCCCCGACAGCTCGGGAAAATTGGTCGCTGGGTGGTCAAAATTTCTGCTTTTAAGTTCCGAGTTCAACATCTTAGGGGTACCCAGAATGTCATCGCGGATGCTCTTTCCCGCATGTACCACGAACCCAGTGATCCACCGGCTGAGGCTGTTGCTCAGTGTGGTGCTGTTCTTCTGGATTTTCCTTTGGCTTTTGACGACCTACTGTCCCATCAGCAGAAAGATCCCGAGCTGTCAGTCATCTTAGGTGAGCTTCAAGAGGGAGGTGCCCACCCTCCCTATTTTCTGTCCAAAGGGGTACTCTGTTGCCGTCCTCGACAGAGGGGTGAACCCCGTGTAGTGCTGCCTAGTCATCTAGTACCGATGGTCTTTCAGTATTATCACTCTTCCCTTGTGGGCGGTCATCTTGGCATTAGTGGATGAATAAGACCATCGCTAAGATTCGTAGGTACTTCATCTGGAAGGGCATGGACCGGGATGTTGCTGGCAGAGTGCGGGCTTGTCACCTGTGCTCTCTCAGCAAGCCTAGTCAGAATGCAAGGTTAGGGTTGTTATCTTCTGAGGTGGCCGAGCGTCCTTTTGAGAAGGTGTTCATCGACTACGTGGGTCCTTTTCCCCGTAGCAAGTCAGGTAGCTCCTACCTACTTGTTTGTGTGGATGCTTTCTCGAAGTTCGTTTGGCTTTTCCCACTTCGGAGTGCCACGGCTAAGCTCACCATCCGTGCTCTCCAGTCCCAACTCTTCCAGCACTTTGGTGTGCCTTCCACTCTTGTGTCCGACAACGGTAGCCAGTTTACCTCCCATGAGTTTCGTAGGTTCTGTTTTGGCAATGGTATCAGGCATGTGACTACCTCTCCTTGTTACCCACAGCCTTCTCATGCAGAGCGGTTCAACCGCAATCTTCGGTCTGCCCTTATTACCTTCCATGCGGAGAAGCAGAACACCTGGGATGAGAGTCTCTCTTGGCTCCAGCTTGCTTTTAATTCTTCCAAGCATGAGAGTCACAATGCCACTCCCTTCGAGATTCTACATGGCTACCCTCCTAACAACCCTTTGTCCAACTTGTGGAGGTTAGAGGATCTTCTACCTACGCCAGGTGCCACTGACGTAGTGTCCACGTGGCGGGCTGCTCGGCGCAACCTGCTACGTGCTAGAGAGAGAGTGAGGAGGAGGTATGATAAGGGTCGTACTCCTAACCCTTTTCAGGTTGGAGATCTGGTTCTTTGTCAGGCTCACCCGGTCAGTTCGGCCGCGGAACGAAGAGCTGCAAAGTTGTGCTATCGGTGGTCTGGTCCCCACCGCATCGACAGGTTTTTGTCACCGGTGACTGCTCTGCTGGTTGATCCCCAGTCAGGCAGGGTGTTCAGGAAAGCCCATGTGTCCCAGCTTAAGGCTTTCCGGGGAACGGTTGGTCCAGGAGTTGGGGTTCCTGGGGGTTTCTTGGGGCAAAGAGATTGATCACCTCTGCGCCCTAGGTGGCTGTTCTGAGAGAGTCTTCTTTCTCTCTTTTTTCTTGTCGGGCCCGACAGTCAGGGTAGTTTGCTCCCTGTTCGAGGGGTTTCCCCTCTTAGTTTCTCTTGGACGTCCTAGGAGCACCACTCTTCGGAGGTCTTCTTCGTATTCTGTTGGGTTCCCTGAGGTACCGAGTTTGCTCCCCTGCCTGGGTGTGTTGAGGTTTGCAGAGGGAGGTTGTACCGGGTCTTGGACCGGTACAGTTTCGTTTTTTTCGTCGTTGTCTGCCAGGCTGCCTGAGATTCGCTTTTGCCTTGCGTTTCGCGTAGTTGGTGGCCGTTGCCTTGGATCCGTTTCGTTCCGTGTTCCAGCTCGGGTTGTCAGGTTGGCCGTCTAGATTGTTCGAGTAGTTCGAGTTGGTTTGCAGCAGCCGTTAGTCACAAGATGCGAGGCTAAATCACCTAAAACGTAAGTGTTCATTTTGTATGTTTTAATATCTAATCCCCCTTTTGGTGAAAATACTTTTGTTTCATTGAAAATATTAATCGGGCTTAGTTGTGTTTTCAGGGTTTTGTTAAATTTGTATTCTTTGTCTAGATGTTTCTCAGACTAGGTTAAAGCCATGTGCTTCCATGTTACTTTTTACCGTTAATTACCGTTAATGCTTTTTATATCTGCCTTTATTTTCAATTGTAATTCTGTATAATGTTTTGTTGAGCCTTTTTACAGTTGTAGTTACCGATTTACCATATTTTTTGTTCATTGACAATAACCTAGCCTATCTTTAGCTTTTCATGTTATAACCTATTGTGCATGTTTCCATAGCCTAGTGTTCAGTTTGTCATTTTTAGTTCATATACGCAATTTATTCTTTGATATTTTGTTAAATTGTAATTTTTCTTAAATCTGAGTTTGCCAACATAATTATTCATAACCTAAAAAATAGATCTTTTATTTTTTTCTAGTGTGCTAATCCTGTATAATTTTGTCTGTGCCCGTTTTGTTTTGCCATGTCATGTTTAGTGGTTATGTATAATATTTGTGTTGTGATGGCTGGACTGTTTTTAATGTGCTGTGGTGTTGTCCTACAGTCCAGGGTCCTTGAGTGGGACTTTCAGCCCTCAGCCCGCCGTCCGGGGGAACTTCGATATTCTCCACTGCTAGCCTGGCCTGAGGACCATGTTGGAGCCTGGAGTTGCCCGCTACCCGCCCTACATCTTTGGTGGTAGAAGTCTTCAGTCCTCAGGTCAGTTCTTTCCATCTTTTCCCGGCGGCTGAGCTGGGGGTGATTTATAAAAAAAAACAAAAAAAAATATATAAAAACAAAAGAAGAAAAAAAGTTTGTGGATATATTTGTGCCTAGGCCTAAAACTGTTTGGACAAAGTGAAGAAACAGCCATGGGGACATTTCAAACATTACAATTTAAGAAAAAAAAGAAGAAAACGTTGATATTTATTGTTATTTATTTAATTAGTTTATTTTATTGTTATATTTTTTTGATTTTATATTTTGTTAGGTCCCTATGGTTAAGTTTTGTTGTTATTTATTGTTATGTTTAGGCCTAGTGATCGTTATTTATTTTTTTCGTTGTTAATTGTATTATTGATGTCCGGGGATAATAGAACGGTACCGTGTTATATATTTTTTTTTAAATTGTTTAATTTTTAAACTCACCAAAAGGGGATTATTGTGCTTTTAGTTAACTTAATTCGGAGCTGCCCCGGGATTCCGGCTTACTCCCGGGCCTCGGTGGAATCAAGGGATGTGGGCCAAATTGCCGGCTTAATTGATGATACCAAAATTTTTGTTTCCAGAAGTTTTCTAAATTTTCACTTTTATTTTGGGGTTATCTAAATTTGTTTCTTAATGGTCATTTTTAAATTGTTAATAATTTGTCTTACGTTTTGGGTGTCTCAGGCCCAACCGCAGATAGGCCATAGGCCATACAGTTGATTAATTGTTAAACTTTGGTATTTGTAGAGTTTGTGGTATTTATAGCGTTTGTTATTATTGTGTGTTAATTTGTTAATGTTAGTTATCTTGTTATTTATTTAAGTGGAATTTATATTGCGGCCTTCTGCCTCCTTTTGTTGTGGCCTTCTGCCAAGTTTGATTAGTTAATATTTTTTGGTTTTCTTGATAATAAAAAGTAGTTTTGCTCAGCTGGCGAGTTTTATTTTTGACCCTCCAACTGCCGCCCGTGATCTCATCGCTCGACTTGGTTTGAGCCATCCCCCGGTTGGCACGCTTACCAGGTCTGGTGGGGGGGATGGGTCTCAATTGGTAGCAGAGCGTGGTTGCCTATAATAAAAAAAAAAATTAATTCTCTCTTGGTTGTTGCCGGTGGGTGTTTGCCAGTTAGTAGGCCATGGTTGGCCGACCTACCGTCAAGGTGTCTTGGTAATACGTAGAAAAAAAAAGAAAAAAAAAGAAACAAATAAATAATTATTTAAAAAGAAAAACAATTAAAAACCAAATAAATCATTTAACTTTGAATTAAAAAAAAAAAAAAAAAAAAAAAAAAAAAAAAAACCCTAGGCAATCCGCTTGGTTACTTTGTTGAATGGGTTTCATGGGTGGATTGGAGTGGTCGGCAGTGGCTCGGTAGGCTGAGGGTTTAGTTCGTCTTGGACCCTGGAGTTGTCGTTTTTTGTGTACTGTTGAGAATTTTGTTTTGCGAGATGGCCTATCTGCAGAATGTTGCGCTCCTGGTCAAGGAGGAGTTGATTTTCGAATTGAGGTCGCGGGGTGTGACTCCGGAAGGGGATGTTCTGAATCTCCGGAGGTTGCTGCGGGAGCAGTTGTCCGCGGGTACGGCGGTGGATTGGTCTGACCTACTGGAGGTTGGGGATGAGTTGGCTGTTTGTAAACGTAAGGTGGAAGATTGGGAAGGGGTGTTAGAGGATTTGCAGTTTGAACCTCCAGTGGGTCGTGACCGGGCCTGCCGCCTTGCACGTTTGGGGCATCTGCTTGCCCGTTTAAGGCTGGTCAACCGGGCACCGGGGTTGGAACCATCGGATAGGGCGTGGATCTTGGAGAGTGTGTCTAGGCTGGATGAGATTTTTCAGGCACTCTCCGGGTCCACGACTCCTACGGGTCTGGGTCAGCGGCCTACTTTTGCGCTTTCGCCTAACGTGTCGAGGCCGCAGGCTGAGACAACGGCTCTCACTGTGCCTGAGGTTCCTTCTGAGCCTGCAGGCGTTTCTGTTGAGGTTGCTTGTGGTTCGGCTCCAGCTGCCGTTCCTACTACTTCTTTGGGTTCACCTGCTCTTCTGCAGCTGAGCTACCACAAGCTGCCTAACCCTCTCACGCCCATGATCCAGAATCTCCCTGTGATCGATGGGATGGATCCTGAGGAGCTTCTTAAGTTTCTGGTGGCCTTTCTCAGACTTAGTGAGATGCCCGGCATGCAGGCTGGGGACTTGCTTCGTCTGGTTTTCCCGTATTGCAGAGGTCCCGTTGGGGAGTTGCTGAGTTCTGTCTTGGCCAGTGATGCCTCGGTGGACTCGTTCCATCGAGAGTTACTTTCGTCGTTTCTTCCCATTCGACTCAGGGAGAGGATGGTCATGGACAGATTTTATCGGTCGCAGGGTAGGGGCGAGTCTCTGGCAGCCTATGTCTCTTCAGTCAAGGAAGCTCGGCAAGCGTTGCGCCTCACCCTTTCTGAAGCTGACACCGTTCGTGTCATCCTGGAGGGCATTTCTCCAGAAGAACGGTGCAGATTGGTTTTTGCTGGTGTTCCTTCGACTTTTCGGGATCTGCATCAGCTGTGCATTGTTTCGCGCAGCGTGCAGTTCTCAGACCAGCAAGGGAGGGATTCTGAGAGTCATCGTGCTCTCCCCACCCGTCGACCGGCTATGTCTGTAGGTGTGAGTCAGCCAGTGGAGGGTCGTGGTTCTCGGCCTCCGGTTGTGTGCTTTGCTTGTGGCCAACCTGGTCACATTCGACGTGACTGTCCACGTGCTCGAGGTCGTGGGGCGGGAAACGCTCAGCGCGGGGGGTTGCCTCCACAGTAGCTCCCCGCGTTGTTGCGAGTGACCGTGGCCATTTGCCTTTGACACGTGCCCATAGCAGGAGTGTCGGGGATTTTTCGGGCCTTGCTGGCATGGCTTCCCTGGGACTTAGTGCGGTCACCTCGGTGTGTCCTGGCGTTTTTGTATCTTTTGGTGGTACGGTGTGTCGAGCCCTTCTTGATTCTGGTTCGGCATGCAGTATCATCAGCCTTTCTCTTTTTGAGTCCCTTGACGCCTTAGGACTTGTCAGGCACACCGAGCCTTCTTCTATTACTTGCTGGACGGCATCCCAAACTCCTCTACCTATAATTCTTAAGGCGTTTTTCCATTTTAAAATCGAAGGATTTTCCTGGAGGTGGGGTTTTCTTGTTGCCAAGGACCTGGCGGTTTCTTGTATCCTAGGGGCAGACTTTATTTCTAAGAGTGGTATGGTGCTTGACCTCCAGAAGCGCCAGATATTTTTCAAGTTTAAGCGGCGAGTTTTGGTGCCTCTAGTAGGTGATTCTGACTGCCCTCCTGCAGTCAGAGAGGTGGGTTGTGAGCCCGAACAACCCAAGGTGGATCCGGTTGGTCATCTCCCCCCTGAGCAGGCGGAGGCCATTAGGAGGCTGTGTTTGCGGTTTCCTGATGTGCTTACGGCTGAGCTTGGGGTCACTTCTCTTCTGGAGTATGAGATCCACCTCACCGATTCTCAGCCAGTTAGAAGTCATCCGTACAAACTTGCTCCCCCAAAGATGGAGGTTATGAGGGCTATGATTGAGGATCTTCTGAGCAAGGGTGTGATTGAACCGTCTCGTTCTGCTTATGCCAGTCCAGCTTTTCTTGTGCCCAAGCCTAATGGTAAGTCTAGGCTTGTGATGGATTATCGGAGGCTCAACGCTAAGGTCGCTATTGACTCGGTACCTCTGCCTGATTTGCATTCGGCGTTTGATTGGTTCGGTAAGGCTAAGTTTTTCAGTGTTTTCGATTTGAACCAGGCCTACCATCAGATTCCATTGAAGAAGGAATCACGGCCTATGACTAGCTTCTGTGTTCCCTGGAATCTTTACCAGTTCACTAGGGTTCCTATGGGTCTTGCTGTGGGTGCCCAGACTCTTACTCGTCTGCTTGATTCCATCTTCCATGATGTGAAGTTCAAGTTTGTTTTCAATTACCTGGACGATCTTCTTGTCTACAGTGAGACTTTCGGGGAACACCTGCAACATCTGGAGGAAGTTCTTAGTCGCCTCAAATCAGCTGGCCTTACCGTCAATCCAGAGAAAGTCACTTTTGCTCGTCCTGAGATTTCTTTTCTGGGTCATCTTATCTCTTCTCGAGGCGTCTGCATAGATCCTGCGAGGACCCAGGGCATTCGGGATTTTCCTCCTCCCAGAGATGCCAAGGGGATTGCCCGTTTTGTGGGGATGGTGAATTTTTACCGTCGCTTCATCCCTAACGTAGCCGAGCTTGCTGCCCCGTTGAACGAGCTGTGAAAGAAAGGTGTCCCTTTTGTGTGGGGCCAAGCTCAGCAGACTGCCTTTGATGCTCTCAAGGAGGCTATCATGCAACCTCCTGTCCTGCGTATGCCTGATTTCAGCAGAGAATTTGTTCTTCAGACTGATGCCTCCTCCTCCGCCATTGCTGCTGTTCTTTCTCAGGAGTTTGATGGGGTCAGGCAGCCCATCGCTTTTGCTTCGAGGACGTTGTCTCACCAGGAAAGGAAAGCTTCTTCCATCTATGAGTTAGAGTGTCTGGCTGTTGTCTTTGGTACGGACAAGTTTCGGCGTTTCTTGGAACACGCTGAGTTCTTGCTGGAGACGGACAATCAGGCACTGTCTTGGCTTCTTGCCCATCCCCGACAGCTCGGGAAAATTGGTCGCTGGGTGGTCAAAATTTCTGCTTTTAAGTTCCGAGTTCAACATCTTAGGGGTACCCAGAATGTCATCGCGGATGCTCTTTCCCGCATGTACCACGAACCCAGTGATCCACCGGCTGAGGCTGTTGCTCAGTGTGGTGCTGTTCTTCTGGATTTTCCTTTGGCTTTTGACGACCTACTGTCCCATCAGCAGAAAGATCCCGAGCTGTCAGTCATCTTAGGTGAGCTTCAAGAGGGAGGTGCCCACCCTCCCTATTTTCTGTCCAAAGGGGTACTCTGTTGCCGTCCTCGACAGAGGGGTGAACCCCGTGTAGTGCTGCCTAGTCATCTAGTACCGATGGTCTTTCAGTATTATCACTCTTCCCTTGTGGGCGGTCATCTTGGCATTAGTGGATGAATAAGACCATCGCTAAGATTCGTAGGTACTTCATCTGGAAGGGCATGGACCGGGATGTTGCTGGCAGAGTGCGGGCTTGTCACCTGTGCTCTCTCAGCAAGCCTAGTCAGAATGCAAGGTTAGGGTTGTTATCTTCTGAGGTGGCCGAGCGTCCTTTTGAGAAGGTGTTCATCGACTACGTGGGTCCTTTTCCCCGTAGCAAGTCAGGTAGCTCCTACCTACTTGTTTGTGTGGATGCTTTCTCGAAGTTCGTTTGGCTTTTCCCACTTCGGAGTGCCACGGCTAAGCTCACCATCCGTGCTCTCCAGTCCCAACTCTTCCAGCACTTTGGTGTGCCTTCCACTCTTGTGTCCGACAACGGTAGCCAGTTTACCTCCCATGAGTTTCGTAGGTTCTGTTTTGGCAATGGTATCAGGCATGTGACTACCTCTCCTTGTTACCCACAGCCTTCTCATGCAGAGCGGTTCAACCGCAATCTTCGGTCTGCCCTTATTACCTTCCATGCGGAGAAGCAGAACACCTGGGATGAGAGTCTCTCTTGGCTCCAGCTTGCTTTTAATTCTTCCAAGCATGAGAGTCACAATGCCACTCCCTTCGAGATTCTACATGGCTACCCTCCTAACAACCCTTTGTCCAACTTGTGGAGGTTAGAGGATCTTCTACCTACGCCAGGTGCCACTGACGTAGTGTCCACGTGGCGGGCTGCTCGGCGCAACCTGCTACGTGCTAGAGAGAGAGTGAGGAGGAGGTATGATAAGGGTCGTACTCCTAACCCTTTTCAGGTTGGAGATCTGGTTCTTTGTCAGGCTCACCCGGTCAGTTCGGCCGCGGAACGAAGAGCTGCAAAGTTGTGCTATCGGTGGTCTGGTCCCCACCGCATCGACAGGTTTTTGTCACCGGTGACTGCTCTGCTGGTTGATCCCCAGTCAGGCAGGGTGTTCAGGAAAGCCCATGTGTCCCAGCTTAAGGATTTCCGGGGAACGGTTGGTCCAGGAGTTGGGGTTCCTGGGGGTTTCTTGGGGCAAAGAGATTGATCACCTCTGCGCCCTAGGTGGCTGTTCTGAGAGAGTCTTCTTTCTCTCTTTTTTCTTGTCGGGCCCGACAGTCAGGGTAGTTTGCTCCCTGTTCGAGGGGTTTCCCCTCTTAGTTTCTCTTGGACGTCCTAGGAGCACCACTCTTCGGAGGTCTTCTTCGTCTTCTGTTGGGTTCCCTGAGGTACCGAGTTTGCTCCCCTGCCTGGGTGTGTTGAGGTTTGCAGAGGGAGGTTGTACCGGGTCTTGGACCGGTACAGTTTCGTTTTTTTCGTCGTTGTCTGCCAGGCTGCCTGAGATTCGCTTTTGCCTTGCGTTTCGCGTAGTTGGTGGCCGTTGCCTTGGATCCGTTTCGTTCCGTGTTCCAGCTCGGGTTGTCAGGTTGGCCGTCTAGATTGTTCGAGTAGTTCGAGTTGGTTTGCAGCAGCCGTTAGTCACAAGATGCGAGGCTAAATCACCTAAAACGTAAGTGTTCATTTTGTATGTTTTAATATCTAATCCCCCTTTTGGTGAAAATACTTTTGTTTCATTGAAAATATTAATCGGGCTTAGTTGTGTTTTCAGGGTTTTGTTAAATTTGTATTCTTTGTCTAGATGTTTCTCAGACTAGGTTAAAGCCATGTTCTTCCATGTTACTTTTTACCGTTAATTACCGTTAATGCTTTTTATATCTGCCTTTATTTTCAATTGTAATTCTGTATAATGTTTTGTTGAGCCTTTTTACAGTTGTAGTTACCGATTTACCATATTTTTTGTTCATTGACAATAACCTAGCCTATCTTTAGCTTTTCATGTTATAACCTATTGTGCATGTTTCCATAGCCTAGTGTTCAGTTTGTCATTTTTAGTTCATATACGCAATTTATTCTTTGATATTTTGTTAAATTGTAATTTTTCTTAAATCTGAGTTTGCCAACATAATTATTCATAACCTAAAAAATAGATCTTTTATTTTTTTCTAGTGTGCTAATCCTGTATAATTTTGTCTGTGCCCGTTTTGTTTTGCCATGTCATGTTTAGTGGTTATGTATAATATTTGTGTTGTGATGGCTGGACTGTTTTTAATGTGCTGTGGTGTTGTCCTACAGTCCAGGGTCCTTGAGTGGGACTTTCAGCCCTCAGCCCGCCGTCCGGGGGAACTTCGATATTCTCCACTGCTAGCCTGGCCTGAGGACCATGTTGGAGCCTGGAGTTGCCCGCTACCCGCCCTACATCTTTGGTGGTAGAAGTCTTCAGTCCTCAGGTCAGTTCTTTCCATCTTTTCCCGGCGGCTGAGCTGGGGGTGATTTATAAAAAAAAACAAAAAAAAATATATAAAAACAAAAGAAGAAAAAAAGTTTGTGGATATATTTGTGCCTAGGCCTAAAACTGTTTGGACAAAGTGAAGAAACAGCCATGGGGACATTTCAAACATTACAATTTAAGAAAAAAAAGAAGAAAACGTTGATATTTATTGTTATTTATTTAATTAGTTTATTTTATTGTTATATTTTTTTGATTTTATATTTTGTTAGGTCCCTATGGTTAAGTTTTGTTGTTATTTATTGTTATGTTTAGGCCTAGTGATCGTTATTTATTTTTTTCGTTGTTAATTGTATTATTGATGTCCGGGGATAATAGAACGATACCGTGTTATATGTTCTTTTTTAAATTGTTTAATTTTTAAACTCACCAAAAGGGGATTATTGTGCTTTTAGTTAACTTAATTCGGAGCTGCCCCGGGATTCCGGCTTACTCCCGGGCCTCGGTGGAATCAAGGGATGTGGGCCAAATTGCCGGCTTAATTGATGATACCAAAATTTTTGTTTCCAGAAGTTTTCTAAATTTTCACTTTTATTTTGGGGTTATCTAAATTTGTTTCTTAATGGTCATTTTTAAATTGTTAATAATTTGTCTTACGTTTTGGGTGTCTCAGGCCCAACCGCAGATAGGCCATAGGCCATACAGTTGATTAATTGTTAAACTTTGGTATTTGTAGAGTTTGTGGTATTTATAGCGTTTGTTATTATTGTGTGTTAATTTGTTAATGTTAGTTATCTTGTTATTTATTTAAGTGGAATTTATATTGCGGCCTTCTGCCTCCTTTTGTTGTGGCCTTCTGCCAAGTTTGATTAGTTAATATTTTTTGGTTTTCTTGATAATAAAAAGTAGTTTTGCTCAGCTGGCGAGTTTTATTTTTGACCCTCCAACTGCCGCCCGTGATCCCATCGCTCGACTTGGTTTGAGCCATCCCCCGGTTGGCACGCTTACCAGGTCTGGTGGGGGGGATGGGTCTCACTACTAGGTCTTTCCATAGTGGCCGAATGAACTTGACAATACAAAGCCTATGAGTTATTGCTGTGTTTTCCAGTTATCTACTAGGTCGTCCCATAGCGGCTGAATGAACTTTACAATACGACGCCAATGAATTATTGCTGTGTTTTCCAGTTATCTACTAGGTCGTCCCATAGCGGCTGAATGAACTTTACAATACAACGCCTATGAATTATTGCTGTGTTTTCCAGTTATCTACTAGGTCGTCCCATAGCGGCTGAATGAACTTTACAATACAACGCCTATGAATTATTGCTGTGTTTTCCAGTTTTCTACTAGGTCTTCTCATAGTGGCCAAATGAACTATACAGTAAACACTATGAATTATTGTTGTGTTTTCCAGTAATATATACTAGGTCTTCCCATAGTGGCCGTATGAACTATAATATACAACACTATGAATTATTGCTGCATTTTCCATTAAACGAGTATATCGTCCCATAATTCAATGTAATAATGGCTTAAATAATTTGTATAAAGTGATTATGAATAATTTCTGCGTTTCCTAGTAAACCACTAGGTCGGTCATAGTGACATAATGAATGGTGGGTTTCAAAGATCCAGATAGCCAAAAATAACGCGCCTTCGTTTTCGCGTGGACAGCAAACAATGGAAGTATTACCTACAGACAGAAACTGAGATAATGCATATATCGCATTCACTTATTTATGCGGCTGTAAAATTTGCATTGCTATTCTTAGCTGTGTCCAGACAAAAAAATTATTTTATTCGCATAGATTAAATTAATGTGTGCAAATTGAATCATTTCGCAATTAAATTTTACGCTTTTATTCTCTCTACTAGCCAATGAAAAATGAATCCTGCTTTAATCTTACTTGTTTGTCTAAATAAATAGTAGTTTGTTATTTCAAACTGTATTATTGTAACTTTGCACATGGTTTTTTTGGCTGCCAATATCTATAAATGACTAATCGATGCGCCATAGCAAAATATTTGATTTGAATTAATCGTTTACTTACTGATTACGATTTATATATTTTCTTATAAAATAACACTATCTCTATAAATAGAATTTCTATTGGAATAATGCTATTTCTTACCAAATATTCTACTTTATTTCTAAAAGGTTAAACAGTTTACAAACCCAGACAGACATGAAGTTTAAAAATACCTCCCAGTAAATTGGCTGTTTAGGATAGAGTACAATTCAATGGTCAGTTAGAGTGGGAGGTTGAAGGGGGTTAACTGATAACACAAGACACACTGCGACCACTAACGCTAAGGCCTGAGGCTTATATCTGATCTAGGCCTATAATTTCTCTCTCTATCTTGACTGGCCTTAGTGCTTTAATCGAGTTCACAAAGAACTCAATTCTTAACTACTTATCCCACGTATCTCCAGTAATTGACAGTAAACCTCCAAATAGAAAACAGAATCAGAATAAACAGTTGCATTATAGCATCAATATATATCAAGCTGTTAAACGATAAAACAAATTATATCTTAAGCAACCAGTAGTTTAAAAATAATATTTATTCTAACAAAGGAATTACTATCGATGTGTACTACTCTAATATGTTAAAGTAGTATACATCGATAGGAATTAAATAATCTTATTAACAAATTAACAATAATTAATTCGTATGACCGAAGATGAATCCCTGGAACACTATAATAGACAGACAGTTGTTTGAGGTTCTTTTCTTATACAACCACGCTTCCTTTAAAATTTAAAAGGAAGTGAGCCCGGTCCACTGAACGAAAACGGTCTCTTATAGAAGCTAGTCTCATGAGCGGGAATATGAATGGTGTAGTTGAGTGAAGACTATAGCTATGAGTTACTTGGCTGTTGGATTGGGAAATTTTACTTTTACAGACAAACAAGATTGATTTAGATATGTAGAAAGAAGAAAATGTTAAAATATTGTGCTCTTTAAATATAAACTCTTAAAGTAAATGAGAGTTTATATTCACTACATCATTATACATATACATATATACATAATAATGAGAGTCATTTACTACATCATTAAAGTAAATGATGTAGTAATTTAATGTATTAATGTAATTCATTAATGTAGTAAATTAATGAAAGTAATATCTAATGTAGCAAATAAGCTAAGATTATATTCCACCTTTTTAAAACAGCTTTGTTACTTATCGGTAACATGAATGACTAACTGAAGCCCTTTAGTAGTAAGCTCAATCTAGCCACAACGTACATTTATACAATTAATTATTCTTGGCATATCACCTGTTGTAGAATTTGCAAACAAGGGAAACTCTTCTTATAATATTTATTTTATAATTACGATTGGAAGTGGTATCGAATCGTAATTATAAAATAAATTACGAATCGAATCCGATACTGGTATCGATATTGATAGAACTTGTTTTCTATGGTTGTCTCCTTTTTCAATGTCATATTTATTAGGCTGCGTGGCTACAAATCAAAACTGTTGGGGTAGCAGACGGGTCTTTTAACAAAAATACATAAGGTGTACCACTTCAAAACAATGTTTATATTAACTGGACGCATGCAAGTAAGAGAGCCGCGCAGTAATCTTAGGCCTAGCGCACAATGGCGACGATATTTTAGTTGGACAACTAAGCAACTATACAGTTTTGTAATATGTTCAGCACATGTTTATTTATATGAAGGAGTGATCATACTTGCAACTGAACAGCTGATAAACTGTTAAATGGCACAGATTCAACTCAACTCGATTATTGCATCACTCAACGGTTTTGAACCTTTACCCTTGTGCGGCCAACTATTCAGTTTCAGCTCAATGATACACATACAAAGAAACTCAACACACTCAACGAAACAACGATACACTGTTTCGCTGATACAAATTTAATTTTTAGGCTATTTTAACTATAAATTATAAGAATCTACCAAACATAAACATATTTGAAGAAAAGTGACCAGTGATTCTGTACCATAATTAAGGTTCTATCAGATATAAAGTATATATATGAACAATTGCATGATGGGTTTCGCCCAGCTCCAGCTGATTTAATGGGAAAAAAACATAAACGTAACAGGAAAATTATGCCCAGGTCAAATACTTATTTTTTGCATAAAAAAGAATATCTATTTTTGGAATCTACGTTTCGAACCAGTTTTTAAGATTTATTTAAAGGAAAAGTCAATTTAAATTTTGGGAAAATTTAACTGAAGTGATCTGAGTATCCTGCAACTTCAAAATAGATCAATATGTCAGTTTTGTACCCAATAAACCAAATACTTTGACGTGCTTGATGGTGTCAAGGCAGGATGAATAATACGATTAACAGCCATGCCGATCAAACCTATTTTGGATACAATTAGGGAAAGGCATCCCTTAATAAATTATATTTTACCTAAATAGTGAAAAATCCATCCATGAAATGCATCCAGTAGATGGCTTTTAAAAACAGTATCCATAGCATATTTTTTCATAGTGGGATGGATAAAATAAAGAACTGCCTAAGGTCAAACAAACTGACGACAATGCTCTTTCATTTGGAATTATAACATATTTTTAACTCTTGACTTCTCATAACCTTATGCACCGTATGTAGACGTACTCAAACTATCTGAAACCGCTATGTCATACACTTGGACTACGCCAATCGAAAGTAGTTAATCAGATGACCGTCGCGCCTCACACGACCGCTAGCGTGCTGTACACTATCCGGGTAATTGTCCGGTTTGGCTTAAGGTTCAAGCTATTTACGGTCACGCGCGGCTCATAAATAAGCCTTGCGGTTATAAATGCACCTTCTATCTCGTTTTACGGCCACTCAAAAGACAGTTTTTTACTAAAATTATGTAATGATTAGACTAAAAAAGCCCAACAGGTCTCTTGGTTTCTGCAGTTCATTAATTTTCACGTTTCGATAAAGAACTCTTTCTTCGTGGAATGTCGGTTTGTAAATTCTCTGTTACTTTCGTCAAATTATTTTTTAATATTTAGGCACTTTCATCACGCTTATGAGCAAACAACTAGAATAGAACATTCTAGGGACAAGTTAAGATCTTATTATTAATAATCGCTTTTCTATTAAAAAGGGCGTACCCTGAACTACATTTCCAAACTATAACATTTAATTAATCTGATAAATTAGTAATTATATAGAACTTGGGATTTGTCGAATTTTTGATTGACATTTTTTCATAGTAGATACATAACTAAGAAACAAGAATATAATAGTTTTTTTCAGTGGAAAAGCTGGAAAAATTACGAAAATGAAGAAAACGGAAAACTATTTTCCCCGAAAATATAGCAATGTGGTTATCTTCTGTACCGGGTCTTTTGACCGGTACATTTCGTTTTTTTTCGTCGTGGTCTGCCAGGCTGCCTGAGACCGCTTGTGCCCGGCGATTCGCTTACTTTGGTGGCCGTTGGCTCGGACTCGGTCGTTCCGTGTTCCAGCCTTTGTCTGTCAGGTTGGCCGTCTTCTAGATTGTTCTCTGCGGCCGATCGACTAAACATGCACGGCTAGAGACTCTAAAACTCCAGGGTCCTTGAGTAGGACGTTTCTACCCTCAGCCTGCCGTCCGGGGATGGTCAACCATTCTACCACTGCGAGCCTGGCCTGGGGACCATGTGATTGAGCGAGCTCTGCCCCTCACTGCCCTCTCTACTTCTCGGGGCAATTTTCTTCAGTCCTCAGGTCAGTGCGTTCCATTTTGTTTCCCGGCGGCTGAGCTGGGGGGTTTTGATGGCATTAAAGAAAAAAAAGTGAAATATAGAAAAAAAAGAAGAAAAAAAATGTTTGTGGCCTAGGCCTAAAACTAGAACAGTGATTTATGATGCAGCCATGGGGACATTAATACTTATATATTTAAAATTTAAGAAAAAAAAGGAAAAAAAACTTATGTTAATATCTATTGTTATTTATTTTAATTAGTTTATTCTGTTGTTATATTTTTGTAGAGTTTTATTTTTATTAGGTCCCTATGGTTAAGTTATGTTATTTATTTATATGTTTAGGCCTAGTGATTGTTATTTATTTTTTTTGTTGGTAATTGTATTATGGATGTCTTGAAGTGACTTTTTACTAGAACGGTACCGGGTTATATTTTTTTCAAATTGTTTAATTTTAAACTTCTTCACCAAAAGGGGATTATTGTGCTTTGACTTAACTTCCTATTCGGAGCTGCCCAGGGATTCCGGCTTACTCCCTGGCCTCGGTGGAATTATGGGATGTGGGCCAAATTGCCGGGTGTATTGGGTGTAGTCAAAATTTTCTTAAATTTTTCACTTAAGTTGTTAATAAATTTCTTACGTTTTGGGTGTCTCAGGCTAGGCTGCAGATAGGCCATGTAGTTGTTAATTTTGGTATTTGTAGCGTTAAGTGTTTTTGTGGTTTTTGTATTATCTTGGTTATTTTAGTGTTTCTTGTAGTTATTTAACTGCGAATTAATATTGTGGCCTTCTGCCTGTCAGTTTTTGATTATTTGTTTGTTTGCTGGTAATAAATTAGTTTTGCTCAGCTGCCGAGTTTTATTTTGACCCTCCAACTGCCACCCGTGATCCCATCGTCGCTTGACTTGTTTTGAGCCATCCCCCAGTTGGCACGCTTTCCAGCTTTGGTGGGGGGATGGGTCTCACTTCTTCAATTGTGCGGAATTTTGTCCTTATTACGAATATAATAAGTTTTTACCAATCGAACTATTATTATAATCAGCGGAACGGCCTCGCGCCGCTGGTAAGAAATGACAAAACTCTTAGTTTTAATTTGCTGTCAAACTTAAAATAAGTAAGCAATAATTTTCAACCTAATAGTATAGTGTGCACCATGTTATATTCTTTAAGAAACAATTATGCTGGAGATTTTGCTTAGACTAATTTGCTCTTTATTGTGATATTTATGTTTAAGAAAACGTTTTTATGAGTCATATTGCACGAGGGTCGTCTTTAACCTGTCACTGTTACGAGAGGCGAGAGCTGAGCCAGTGACTATACAGTAAGCGTGTGGTATCACCGCCGCCTTGTTGACAATCTAGTTTTAAAAACTACTGACACTTTCTTCCAAGTTCAAGAACATTTTATTTTATACCAGAGTACGATTTTAGTGTCACTTAAATAACACAATTAATTTAGGTGTAAAGGAATTTTGTCTATCGTTTGTCGTTACCGAGTTTGTAAAGGGTTAAAAAAAAAAAAATGATTTCTAATTAACATTGAATTATTAAATGAGACTTAAACCAAACTAATCACAATGAATCAAACTGTCATCTATTTAGAAATTATTTTATTATTATTATTATTATCGTTACAGTGACAAATTAAAAACAACCCTCGTGCAATTTGACTCATAAACACGTTTTCTTAAACATAAATATCACAGTAAAAAGCAAAATCTCCAGCATAATTGTTTCTTAAAGAATATAACATAGTGCACACTATACATTAGGTTGAACATTATTGCTTTCTTAATTTAAGTTTGACAGTAAATTAAAACTAAGAGTTTTGTCATTTCTTACCAGCCGCGCGAGGCCGTTACGCCGGTACCAATGTTATTTGTTTTTTTCGGACTAAGCACTTTAGCGCCGGAAATGTGCCGATTTCAGTAGGTTACGTTCTGTTAGGATATGGCTAGGTTGGTTATTGATAGGTTAGGTTTTGCTAAATTATGTTAGGTTTGGTTATGTTATGTCAATTTTGTTTATGTTATATTAGATTTGTTTGGGTTATGTTAGGTTAGGTTAGGTATTTTTAGGTTGTTAGTTTTGTTTAGGTTGTGTTAGGATTGGTTAGGTTAACGTAGGTTAAACTACCTAACTTTACAAACCCGAACTTAACCTAACCTATCAATACCAAACCTAGCCTTATCCTAACAAAACCTAACCTTATTGAAATCGCCACATTTCTGGCGTGAACTTGCTTAAAAAAGAATATTTATGTTTTTCCTAATATCCGTAAATTTACGGGGGTTTTCACTAAAAAAAAAATTAATAATAATAATAAAATAAAACTATCATATTCTTATTCCTTAGCTATTTATCTAAAAAGAAAAAAACTTCAGCCAAAAAATTGCCATAAAATGTTCAAACAATATTTCAAGATAACAGTATTTAAATACTTTGTTTTCCACTTGCCTCTCTGTTTGGACATACGGACTTATGAACCATTATTTTGATAGTTGTAATACAAGTTTTAGTAGGTAAAATTAATTTTACAGTACAATAAATTCATTGAAAGAGACTGTAATTGGAATATTGTAAACATAAAATACTCATAAAACATTTACATAACATTAAAAAGGTTCAAAATGTAATGCCGAATGTAACAAATTGTTGTAAATGGATACAAATGTATAAAGAACAGAAGAGCGGACCCAATTTAAAAAATACAGTCAGGGGCTGGAATACATTTGGCTGGGAGATTAATATTCAAACACAAGACACAGTTACTTAGTATTTTAGATTTTATTTCCTTTGGATAATTTTTAATCAGGTACAGTGGAAGTACCTGATACGATATACCATCTAGGTACGATACGATATATGATGGTCTGTTAATGAATTGGTTTTTATTCTCACTAGATTCAAGAGATGTAACTACTTTATATATATATATATAAAATGTACTATAATAAATGACAAATTAAGATGGATTGATTATTTAAAAGGGATACATTTAAAATTTGCAAAACTTATTAAAAACTCGCTATTTTTATCTTTGCGATTTGTAACTGTGGAGCATGCTACGGAGAAAACGACACGTGTAGTGCGCATGCGTTGACATTACTCATGCGCAATGACTGCGCAGACAAGGTAAACGAAACGCTTGGGGAACGTGTGAGTTATAAAGCAGACTGCAGACACGAGAAACTGAAGGGGTGAATGGTAATATCGGCACGACTAAGGTTCGTTTAGCGAAGGTCTCCGGTTACATATGAGAGTCACACAAGCACTCTTTATTAAGCCTTGCTACGTATTGTACCTTTCTTTAATTGGTCGTATGCACATGATAAATTATACGTATAGCTCTTATTCTTCTGGTTGTTCTTATTACGAAACGCCTAGATTTGCGAGCTAAAGTCAGCGTCTTATGAACGGGTTTGATAAAGCTGAACAAGAAAGAAAGAAAGAAAGAAATTTCCACAATTCCAACAAGAAATAAGTACAATTAAAATTACATAAATTTTTTTTAACTTCCAGCCTATCTCCTTTACAACAATTTAATGCACAAGATGTAGTGTATACTTAAATAACTAATAAAAGTACAATAGAATATTTAATAAATGTTAGATATACTACTCTTTTCGTTATATGAAGTCTAATACAGAAAAAGCCAAAAAGTAAAATAACAAGAAGAAAAGTGGAACTAGGTATCTCATTAAAATGAAAATTTGTGTTGAGATACCATCATAAGACTAGAAACAGACATTGTGCTGATGCTAAACTTCATTAACTATAAAATACATAATTCTTAATCTACAAAATTATTACCTAAACTATAAGTGCTAACCTAGAGGTCAACCTCAGTCTGCCACTAGGGAGCATTATCCAATAAAAGTTTCTAAATTACAAAACAAAAAGAATTTCTGCACTTAATATAAAATAAATTCAATATCCTCAAAAGAAAAAAGCCAACGTTTCAAATGTTTCAAAAAAGATCCAAGTGTAGAACATGATGTCACATGAGCGGGCAATCTATTGTATAATCTTGACGCACAGCATGTGTAAAAACGCCTAAAGGCTTCATTATTAACTTTAAATTGAGCCACTCGGTTTTGTGACCTTAATCTACTAGAATGCACATTTAAATTACCCACTAAGTGCCCACTCCTCATATAAAAAGTTCTTAATACTTTATAAACATATAAATGTCTAAAAGGAAGAATGTTTAAATGGGAAAAAAATGGAAAAGAATGTTCTGATCTTCTAACACCAACTATAAACCGCAATACCTTTTCTGAGCAATTATAACCGGTTTAATATTAGTGTAGTAAATTCCTCCCCAGCAGCAGATGCCATACTGTAACTTAGAATGAACAATAGAAAAATATAACGTTCTTAACACAATAAGAGGACATTTGGTTTTTAAGTAATAACAATTTCTTAAAACTGTAATCATATAGCTTTTTATGATTTTTACGTGTAGTTTCCAAGAACAATGTTGATCTATTGTTAAGCCCAAATATTTAATATTATCCACGCGCTCAAGAACCATACACTCGTTACAAACAGAATGGCCTAATAAAAGACAACTAACACACCTATAATATAACCCATCAATGTATGTAGATCTTTCTCTTAATGAAAAATTAATATATTTGGTTTTTAAGCTTAACGTTAATTTATTAAATGTGAACCATATTTTCAATGAGTCGAGATCTTCTTGCATGTTATTTTTTAATTGATCAGTGGTAATTGAGTTATAACAAAGTGCAGTATCATCAGCAAAACAGCTTAAGACACCTTTAAATGGAAAGGTTGCCGATTTATTGTGGACTTTTATATGCCAATGCAACTTAAGTTATAACAACAATTCGTATAAACATTCTGGACATTTCTTTTGTATTCTGATGGAAATGTTATCAATTATATAAAATTTTCATCAACATTCTTAGGGTGATGAAGAAAGCCAACGCATTATGAGTGACCATTATGATTCCAGAACAGGATGTCTCAGAAAGCTTGAATCTTGCCATTCACTACCTGGAGAAATAATTAAATAGGCTCCTATCTACAAAATAGAAGATTTCCAGTACATTACTTCAACAGGTTATATCATCCTGATCATATGAAGTATTTGGCTTTCATGAAATTATCATTAGACTAGGATCGCTTACAGTTTGAAGCTTCGTTGATATTATTTATTGATATGGTCCAACAGGGTTCTGTCCTAAATAATAAGGCGAGGTGAGCTCAATATTCACTAATTAACTAAATTAAACAATTCGATATATTTACAAGTTTATGTTCATTCGATATCTGCCACTGTTCATAAACTGTCTACCATTCCAGGCTGAAGAAACCTTGCCATGCACTGACTGATCGGCGGAAGGGTGGTTTTAATAAGGGGTCACTGCGATTTAGTAATATTCAGAGGTGAGGTCTGGATGGATATAGATTTTCATTATGTAAAGTTCTAATAATGGCCAGAAGTTATCTCACTGTCTGGGAGCTTCTAGATTGGTCGAGAGACTGGAGCAATTTGCTGTGCATGGAGAGGGGGCACTCTCTACAATCGGTGACACTCTCTACTTCGTGACACTCTTATTAAACATTGGTGACAAGCACGACTTTAGCGGACGACAGGACGACAGTAGTGGACGACAGTAGTGCGTATTTCTGCACTATTTACACCCACAACTGTGATTAATAAAAGACAGATAACTTAAGTCTATTTTAATCAGTCTTGGCACGTTTTATATTGCTACTATTCCACTTCTTTGCGAGATACAATGCAATACAACGGTCATGTGGTGTAGTTGTGCGATCCGGCTACTTGAATTTTCTCTCAGAAACTAATTTTTATCCGTAAACTATCACATATTTACGTAAATATATTATATATTTACGATAAAATTATATCAGATTCAGAAAAAATGTTTAAACTATTTTAACTATATTTTGATGTTAAATTGGTAATTTCAAATTTAGATAAAGTTACTTAAAAGAGTCAATCCCAAAATATTTTAAACAATGAAAATGACCTTTTTACGAAAAAAACAAAAATCAGCTGATCGGATCAGTTGATTGGTAAATAACATTATCCGCTCGTCAGCAGTGACTGTGAACATGTGATTGGTCGATTACAGAAATTGTGGGCAATCAAGGGCGAGGGACGTGGACGTTCCTCTGATCACTGGTATTAACATTTCGGAAGCGGTTCAACGTAATGCGTCTACCGGATAATTAGGTCTTCCCGTCTCGACCGGGCAAACATACATTAATAGGCCTTGATTGTTGGGCGTGCTCCGGCAGACGACACTTGATGGAAGTGCAGAAGAACTTAAACACAGAACAAATTGGTGTACTAAGTTTTAAAGGACGAACAACATTTTTTATTACAGACATAACAGTTTCCAGTAATGAAAACAAGTCGTTTTAATCAGCAAGTGTAATGACCAGTTGATTACACTTAACCTTACACTATGGACACACCTATTATGTTAAGTTTAGTCCAGTAATCCAAGTCATGCACGTGCATTAACTACTTTATAGGACCTTTCAATGACAATATCGGCTCTTTAACTGTAAACAGTTTTGATTGAGACACTACTAAAGTTCACAAAGAATTATTTCAGGGAATTTTTTGGAGAAAAATTCAGTCACATCATTGACCGCAAAACAATCCAGGGCACTGAGAAATCAGGGTTGTTTGAATAATCCTGCAGAACTCATTTAATTCACGTTTTCAAACCAGTACAAACAATTTTGAACTAAAAATCTAGTTTTTTTGTCTGCAACTACCAACGAATAATTTGAAAAGCGTTGAAAATGAAACGCTAGAATATGAATATGAAAATAAATTTGGAGCCACGAGTTGTGTGAATTGTATAGTCTATTGTAAAAATGCAAAAACTATCCCATTCAAAATTTGACTGAGATTATAAGAATAAGTTAACATTCTGTGCTACATATAGATATTTAATGAAATTTATCTATTAGCACTATTTGTTAATACAGAACGAGACAAAGTAACTATAAGGGGCTAATGTTTCCTTGCTCCATAGTTTCCACAAAGAGAACGTCCGAGTGGCACCAACCGTAGGGAGTCCGCGGGCAACGCAGTAAACTTGTGGATCTACGAGCACCTCACTGATGCTCGGTGGCCGAGCAGCTCCGCAGGCTATCATGTTTAAGTCAACAATAAAGAATATATAGCGAGTAAAATGTTGCAGAATCGTTAGAGGTCAGAAAAAACTAAAGAACGGGTACATACATTGCATGTGCTCATGTGGAAGTATAAATGATATTAAACACATACAGTGCATAATATACAAGACCTAATAAAACTTGTCAGTAGTACGTTCGTTAGTTACTGATTTCTTGCGCGCAGTTCCCCATTCTTGTAGGCATGCCTTGGTGTTAAAGTAGACTATATCTGATCCCAGTAATAAAGTTATGGGCGGCTTGTTTTAGATAAAATTGTTCAAATGCTTTTAAAGTAATAAAAGGGACAGTATATAAGGAATGACACGACGTCAAAGTGTCCATCAACAAGCCGAATTGTCAGTGGGTCTCACTGTCGTGTTTAGCCGGAGAGTGGTGACTGGTTGTTGACGAACGACAACAAGGTGACCACCAACAAGTCGGATTGTCAACGGGTCACGTTGACGATTCGACCCAAGACTGGTGACTGTTCGTGGACGCACAAGCCGGATTATTATACCATCAATAATCACTACATGTACTGTAAATACTCTGTCAAACAACTAGTAACTACTGCAGAAAAAGAAATGATACATTTCATAGGAAAAAAGCTCCGCTTAAAGAACTAATCACATATAAGTAAACTGATTTATCCTTTGCACAAATATAAGTATGCCTAATGTTATAATCATCACGTTTTGAACGTTATATGACTATTATAAACTATTACAGCTTGCTAATAGGGAGTATACGTTTGTTATACATTAATAAAATAATTCATATACACTTAAATGATAATATAATATAGAGACATATTAAGAAACAAAATCACTAAAAATAGTCTACTTGATAAATTTATGTTTCAGTGACACAATACAATCTAATAACAAAATAACCTTATTTTATAGAGCTTTTCAACATAAGGATATAACCGTTTAAAAAACATTTCAGTACAAGAACACATTTTTATAACATTAAAGCACTGAGATTGATGTATATGCTCTGTGATTTAAGTCTGAAACTAAAAATGAAAAGTATTTCAACGACTGCCAACTATCACAGTGAAGTGCTCTGGCCTAGTATGTTGTTGGTATTGATTGAGAGCAGAGTCAGTCAAAGAGTACATGCCCAATATTTCTCCGCCGACGGAAGTATTTTCGGTAAATTCACAGGTAGGTGCTGCCAGCTATTAATTTACCCCACGTCCACACAAATGTGTTGCTTCTAATTCACGGCAATTACTCTAATTATTCCTGTACGTTTTCCGCATCGTTGAAGGCTTGGTGGTGATTGGTAGTTTCCGACTTCCGGCCGAAGACGTCCAATGGGAGGCGCCGGAAATGAACACCGGGTCCGCCCTCTACCATGGGCGGTCACAGTCAAGTGATCCAGAGTGTTGTACCACCGGATAGACTGTTTCATACAAAAGGACACAAGAAAGTTGCGAAATATCTAGACGGAGTATCCTAGAGAGTGAGAACAAAGTAAAGTAGCCTAACAAGCGTTAACAGTTCTACAATATTTGCGGTATTTATGCAGTTTCTAGAGGCTTCGCCAGTCTTGACTTTTTTATCAACACTGGGTCTATAAATCCAACCGATCTAGCGTTACCTCAGAGGTTTGCGGGCAACACTGTAGAATCGACATAGGCAACGTCGCACGCCAGACCGCCACAGCCCTCCTCTAATGTTTGCATCCGGTGACTCACAATTGGAAAGAATGTAGGAAGGTACAGATTAATTTTTTTAGTATGAATTAAAAACTTTATAGTGTTTAACTGGGAAGTACTTTTTTTACTGTGTACAAATATAAAAAACGAAGTCAATCGGACAATTTTAATAATAATAACAGCCGTTAACGAGTTGCGCGCAGTACCGATCTCAGGTAGGCCGTTTAGTATTGGCCACTCAAAAATGAGAATAATGAATAGTGAGAATAATGATTTATTCCGTAATAATACAAATGTAAAAACAACAAAACAACAACTCGGAATCATACTGCCACGTTTACCAGTCCCTATTGTGACAGCGCAACTAAATATATTAAATATAAAAAACAGAGTCCAGTCCATCACTTTAACTGCCGTCTTCTGTGTCGCCTTAACTAAATATAATGCCACAACTAAACATTACAATTAATAAAAAATACTATTCATAAAAAAGAACAAAAAAACTTTCTTCTTAATACTAATTATTATGTAAAAATGTATGAAGTGACATAAGTTATATTCTAAACAAACAACATAAAATATGTTTTTTTAAAATAATTAAGTTATTTATTAAATTTAAAAAAA
>JAQJVL010005427.1:0-35514 GCA_035578905.1 Stictocephala bisonia | reverse complement strand
CCATGTAGACTGTCAGTGATTAAGGTCATAATCTTGTGTGTTACAAGATGGTTGTTAGTCTTTTCATTAAGAATATTTCAAAAACTGTGAAGACCGTTGAAATCAGCAATATCAATATGTAATTTTTGGGTTGTGATGGTTATCATATATTTTGTTTTCAATTATGTTTAGAGACTTTTAGACCTGAGGAATCATAGTGATGACGTGACATTTTTATTTATTGAGGTGACATTGACAAATACAAGGCTTTGTAATTGTTGCTTTAACGTGTTACGTGTACTGAATGTTGTTTTTACATTGAATTTTCGAGCAATCTGTCATATTTTCTCATATACTTTGGGTCTGTACGGGATATTATTGTATGATGTTGGTTTGTCTTCATTTTAATCTTGTCCTTTGTTGAATGTACGTGCTTTTCAATTGTTGATAATCTTTAAATTGTGACCATAATTCTTTAAATTCTCTGTTATGTTTTTAAATTCATCATCTAGGTCAGATGATGAATTTAAAAATGACTGATAATAGTATATGTTGGTGACCTCTTTGTCGTAAATTGAGGTTGAAAGTGAGTGATTAGGCTAAGGTGTTAAACACTTTTCAGGGAATTTTAGGCCATGGTAAAATGGCCCTTGGAAAGTGATTTGTAAATAGTTGTGAGAGGTGATATCAATGTTTAAGAATTTTAGATAATATTGGATAATTCAACTCAAATATTAGTATTCATTTTATAGAAAATAGCCCTTTGGTATTTATGAAAGACAGTGGAGACCAGTACAATAATAGTAGCCTTCTTGTAGTCAGTTATATCTCTGTTACTGATTACGTTGTCGCAATTTGCACCTTACTGTTACTATAGTTCAAGTATGTTGAAATTGTAACGTATAGCCATAACTTGTAAATTTACACCAATACGTCCTTCTACTGGGTACTGTACAGAGAGTATAAGTCATTATATGCTCACATATGTAGGCCTTAGTATCACGGTAACTCATGTGTGACTGTTGACATTGAAACCAAGAACCTGTATGTTAACATGTGTGACAATGTACCTGTTGAGACTGGCACGTAGCTTAACTTGTCCCTATACACAATACGTCATGGTAACTGCACAGAGAATGTAGTTCTCAGTATGTTCACATATCTAGACCTTACTGTCACAGTAACTCATGTGTGACTGTTCACATTGAAACATAGATCCTGTAAGTTGACATGTGTGATACAATGCACCTGTTGAGAGGGTACGTAGCTTAACTTGTCTCTGTACACAATTCGTCATAGTTTTTGCTTTCAGCTTAGTACGGAAAACCTATTAAAAGGTAGTTAGCCGGATATAAAGCGAGATAATTAACCATATAAAATGCCCTTCTTTATAAACTTAAAAATGTAGTGGTTATAAGTTATTACATAACATTCCTTTTAAATTTATCAATAAATTAATTCGCAATTTTAATAGTTTGTTATAAAATGAATGTGTGTCAAGGCTATACAATAAACAAAAATCTACTGAATTTGTATTTTGGTTTTTATTTGAACTGAATATTGATAAAAAACACTTTTAATACACTATTTAAATAATAGTAATTTAATGAATTTGATTAAACATTTACCCAATTCAATAATTAACTTCCCCGGGAATTATTAATCGCAATTTTTGATAAATAACTTAAAAAAAATTAATAAGTGTATAAGCTAACCGCACTTAAACACGTAATATGAATTAACACTTTTAAAATTCTAGTTCCTTAACCAAACTAAATAAGTCGCAAATGTTACAAAAACAAACCGTAGTGACGGAAACCACTTTTACCGAAGATTATAGAGAGCGAAGAAGTGCTTAATGTAATTGTGGAACGCAAAGCTGGAAGAAGTCATTATATTAAAGTTACATTGCCACAAATGCGGAAAGATTATTCTAAGATTTGTTGTAAATAGTTTGGCAACTGAGTAATATGCCCAATTGAAATATCAGTAATAGTTGTCAGCCTAATCTACCAAGTGAACCTTTGGATACATTTGTGTCTACACATAATATATTTCACAAAGAAAGTTTCGGGATGTCCTGCAACGTTTACGTCAACATTATTGGTAATTCCATGGTTAATATGAAAGTATCAGCTGTGTTCTTTAATTTGTGAACGAAAAGTGTTTCATAGTCAGATACAAATAGGGAGATCATTTAAAAACTAAGCAGTGAAAAATAAAATCGATTGAAGCAGCCTAATTATTTGACTTTAACTGTGTTGTTTATCCTATCACAACTTCCTCTTGATGTTCCCAATATGCCAAATCTTCTTCTCGTGCATATCACGACATTTTACGTACAAATAATTAAAACAAAAACTCGGTAATTTATTTTAAATTATTATAATCAGTGTTAGAAAAAATGAACTTTATTTGATTTATGTTTATTTGTGATAAATAATGAGATTTAAACGCCTAACGGCTATAACCATGCAGATATTTTACGGTGGAAATTTCCCCCTGGAATACACTTATTAGTTACGAGCCCGTTAGGTGGAAAAATATTGTGAAATAAAAGTGAGTAATGCGATTTCCATTCTCAAAATCCACCGTTCCCGGTTGATTGAGGCTGGGCTCTGAACTTTTATAAATCTAATATCTCTCTTTTAGAGTTACTCAGTTGTCTATCCTTGTTGCTGTTGTTTCTTTTTGGTTTGTTGTTGTTGTTTTTGATCTTTTATTAATTATTGACAATGTATATTATGGTTAATAGTATTGGTATTGTTATTAATTGTAATATTATATTATTGTTATTATTATTATTATTATTGATTATTGGTGTTAGTATTGGTATGTAAATGTATATTATTGATAAGTTAATTATTAATAATGTATATTCTTAATTGTTGAATCATGTATTATATTATATTATGAAATGTATAAATGGGTTACCGTTGGAATGAAATAAATAAAAATATATAAATAAATGCGACATGTCCAGCATTACGGTAAGAAACATTTCTAATATTGGTTTAGCAAGTAGGCTGGAGATATTTGGCACAAATTGTACATATTATACCCCATTTATGTCCTCAAGAAAAATAAATCTAAGAATTTTTATGAAGTAAACACTCGACTAGCCTATGCGATGCGTGCCATAGGAAAAGGTAGGACACCCGCACCAACTTTTTGCGGTATTATGAACTTGCCACCACCACCAGCAAGATTTATGCCTTATGTAGATATATTAGGAGAAGTTGAGGATGTTTGTTTTGGGACAATGAAAGATGCTGTTGAAGAAGCAGTTAGCAAAAATGACAATGTTCGGGATTTGACAATAGCGTTAGATGGGACATGGCAAACCAGGGGCTTCAAATCTCTAAATGGTGTAGTCATGGGACACTGGCAGAGTCATCGATGTGTCAATTATGACCAAGCATTGCATTTGCCCAAATAAAACTGAAGGAATACACTTACCAACATGTAAAGCCAACTACCAGGGATTAAGTGGAGGGATGGAAGTTCAAGGTGCTAAAGACATTTTTAATCACTCGGTAAGTGCTTATAATGTTCGTTATATGAAATATTTAGAAGGTGGGGACTTCAAAAGTTTTTCTGCTATTCAGACTATGAATCCCAATGGCCAAGGCTGTCCAGTGGCTAAGCTAGAATGCATAGGACACGTCCAAAAACGGATGGGGTCACGTCTGTAGTTTGAGGTTTTTCTTCGGAAAATGACGGGCTAGTTGTACGTCGCTTTTTGAAGAATGACTGCCTTTGTAAAGATGAAGACTTCCGGCTATCCGGACAGCTCATCTGGAAACGAATGGTGTTTGAATATTAATTCATCCTATGTTACAGGCACTTCAGAAGGCTTAACCCCTACCGTGTTTACACCGCTACAAGTAGAGTGTGAAGAAGTTCTTAGTAACTATGATGCTGCACTTTCTCAATGTTCCGACGTTGACAAGAATCATTTAGTTTCATTTATTAAAACAGCTTTTGAAACTAGAAATTTTGATGATTTTGATTGGAATAGAGTTATTGCATTGTCTACTTCGCCCTCGAAATTTCAGAAGGAAGCATTATTAACAATTGCTCCGTTGCACGATCACCACGAGACAGAATATGCGTTTCCAAAGAAAATTGCTCGTCCAGAATTAACTTTTGATGAATATATCTATGGAATTGATAGTCACTTCGAACCTAAATACCAACCAGTCAGAAGAAGATGATGTTTGGACGCTCACTGGAAAGATTTATGCTGCATCGTTTGATAAAGACATCCACTACGTTCCTGAGCCAACACTTTTACAGCGTTTTAGAATTGGACGTGGACTACCAGCCAATCCAGATTTTGAAGTTGAATATGGAGAACTTCCAAAGAAAATTGGTTTTAGATTAACCAAATTAATTTTTTGTTTTTGGATATGTAATTTTGACAAGGAACTTTTAAAATCTAAAAATAAATAAGAAAAGTGCGTATATAAATACAAACGTGCATGTATTTTTATACTTTTCAAAATTTAAATAAAGTACATGTTTTATCGTATATTGTTATTATCAGTGTTATCATGTCAAAATGATTTTGTTATGAACAACTTAAGATACAAACATAAATATTGGTGTACAACTAATTAAGATTTACGTTTTTTCTATTCTTATGCATTTTTTCATAGTTAACACTAAATATGCCTAGCACTTCTTCCAAGGAAAATAAAAATATGCCTGGCACTCAAATACGACCAGGTAGAGGTTATATTATATTAATTAACCCAAGTGCAGTCTATCTTTTGTATAGGTATATAAATACCTGATGGTACAAGATGGGCCAGTAGACGCTTGAGAAAAGATTTTCTGTCAAAATTAATTTTTGTAATGTTTTGATGAATAATACAAATGGTTAATTTGTCTAGTTGATAATTATTTACTAACGTCGACATAACCTCAAAACGGTTTTGTTGCAATAAACAGCTGAAAAGTAACTACTACAGTCAAATTGATGGTTAGTAACTGCTGATGTCAAGTGACTTATTTCCCACTTGGTAAATCTGCCCACGTGTGCCTCCAGCTACAAGTCCGGTGGATAAGGGTAAAAACACAACGTAGCCTGGATGGTCGCTTACTAGCATTCCCGCTGGTAGCCTAGCAGATTAACTGGCTGGAAGTTGGACATTCACACAACAATGCTCAGTCAGTCGCCTGTCACCCTTGTCATCTTGATGGCGTGTTCCATTGATGCAGAGTCTTTTCTTTTAGATAACTCTGCCGTCAGGTTTTTTTTCAGTATGTCAGAATGAACGAAAATACATTCGGCTACATTAAAGAACTAGTTTCTCCTAGATTACAAATGAACTTGGTAAAATGGCAGAAAGATCCGATAACACAAGAAGATAGGCTGGTGTATTTACTATGTGTATTTGTCATATTGTATGTTCTACTTATATTTTCTGTATATATTTGTAATAATAGAAATTATTCAGCAAATTATGAGTAAATTCCCATATTTTTATGTAAAGTTTCCTTTTGCAATTAAATATGTATACTTCTTTTTTTTTTTTATCTTTACTGTAGGTCTATCAGTCCTCTGAGCATTGTAACATATAGCACATATATAACTTCTATTATAATATTCACTTTATTAAAATAATAATAATTTTAAAAAACTGTAATAAAAATTATACTTGTAGAATTTTCCATTTATATCATAAAACCATCCTAGATTTAATGTTATTAAATTGTAATGTGCGTACTCATCGCAACCATAAAATCCTTCATTTTCATTTGGTGGGTAGATCACGGTCTTCGGAATGATTGACACATATTGAGAAGGATCAACTAAGTGACCGTTTTAAACAAATGAAATGCACATGCGCGCGTCGAACTATCTTCGCTTACTGAAATGTAACAATCAACCTGGCAATTCTTCTCGCTTTGAGCTAAGCTTACTGCTACCAGCCAGTCTCCGTTGTGGGCGCGCCCACTAGAACGTATGCTCCAGTTCTACATAGCACCGGCTCCGTTGTGGGCGCGCCCACTAGAACGTATGCTCCAGTTCTACATAGCACCGGCTCCATTGTGTGTTTACCCTAAGGCTGCTTTCAAGTGAATATATCGCTCAGTTTTCACTAGCCTAAGTGACATAGTTTCATTCAGCAATGCAAATTTTAATTATTATTGAAATGTCTTTTCATCGAGATATGTGGTCTGCATCTGTGCTTCTATGGCTTATAGCTCGTGATGAGGTCTCGTTAAAGTCCATACTACAAATTTTACTCTGTAATTGTATGGTCATTTTGAAATATTTTACAATCATTTAATTACATTGTATTTGAATATATGCCCTACATCGATACTAGCTAGCATAATATATACCTTGTACTAAAGGAATACCAAGTAAGCAAACTACTTCTTGTGAAATAGCCTTTCGATCTACCATATACGGACTACGGAATATAAGATGTATTGAAATCGATTTTAGGATATTCATGGTTTTAGTAACAGTTCAAAGACGACGTTATTGTTTACAATTGGGTGAATGTCAGTAGAAGAATTGCAGAAAAAATACTTATAAGAAGTTGAGGATATGACTGATGTGAAGAACGATAAATTAGTACTAAACATATATCAAATGAAATACCCTGTGGTTAGCGCTAGAAAATATAATATTTATAGAAACAGAAAACTACAACACAACAAGTAATTTTACTTGCTTACAAGTAAACCCAAATCAAATAGTGATTTCAGAACTGGTAGAAACATGGACAATAACAAAGACAAAATTATACTGCAGTTTATCTTTTGTATTAATGTTTAGTTCTTTAATTGCATCTTAAGTAAACATACAACAAGGTTTATTTATATATTTATAATGTATAGATTTATTACATTATAATTTACAAATATTACGGTGATCGATATCGATGAACCTCTTTCACCTTCCTCAGATCAGAGGACTAAAAATAGTTCTTATATTAAAATAAACATGTTTTCTGAAACGTTCACTAGTTTTTTCCAGAATATATTACAATTATATCTCAGTGTAGAAAAATTCCTTTTCTAATGTTGTACTGATTAGATTATGGCAATGTTCTTTAGTAACCAATGAGTAGCCTATAGTAACTACTGAGTAGCCAATAGTAACTACTGAGTAGCCAATGAGTAGTCAATAGTAACTAATGTTAGCTACTGTTGTTACAGTAATTTAAAAACTAGATTAACTTCAATTTTATGACTGCATAATTTGACTATTTGAAACGGATCTATATTATAAAGAGATATATATATTTATTCGTAATGATGTTTTTAGAGTTATTTTTCTGTAGTTTATTTAATATCAAAGACACAAAGGTTTAATACTATTATATTCTTAGTTAAAATAGATTTGTCTTAACTATACTCATATTAAGCTAGACAAAACATATCCATAATGTCATGTTTAGTGTTGACTATGTAAGAAATGCCAAAGGATAAATTGGCCAAAAATGAATTAGTATAGACAAATCATATGTTAGATACTTGTAAAACAATCTTTGTGTTTACGTTTATGTTGATGATTATTTCGGTCAAGTATACCTTTACATGGTTTGACTCAACTCGGGATACTGTAGTTGTAAGAAAAGTTGAACCGGTCAATGTATTTAATTCACATTAACAAATAAGTTCTCATAAGTTTGGTATTTTTAAACAAAAAATAACACATTCGTTAAGTAACTTACTATTTTTTCCCCACTAAGTATAGTTAAACATAATTTGACACGGTGACTATTAGTGGAATATGAGCCGTAATAATTCTTTAGTAGTTTCTCTTTGAATATAACTATTAGTAATATTTCTTTTGTTAATTCCTCTGGTCTG
The DNA here is from genome assembly GCA_035578905.1 of Stictocephala bisonia. Classification (NCBI taxonomy): domain Eukaryota; kingdom Metazoa; phylum Arthropoda; class Insecta; order Hemiptera; family Membracidae; genus Stictocephala; species Stictocephala bisonia. The sequence continues at coordinate 27,696 of JAQJVL010005427.1, read as the reverse complement.
AGGAAGGAGCTTGGTTCACCGAAATCAATCATCATAATATTTGTGCATTTTGTACTTGTATTGTAATATATTTACATTTTGTGCCTATATTGTAATAGATTTGTGCATATTGTCATATATTTGTGCAATTGTAATATATTTGTGTTGTGTGACGTTCACTTGTACTGTAATATTTCGACAAGTAACCTTGTGTGAGGTTAATAAATAACTAGCTGATAGATTCAATACTTTTATTATATCTATCCACGTTTTACATTTATTCATAATTCACAAATCAGTATAACCTTAACAATATAATCTCACCGTATTCATGTTATGAATAACACATGAAAGTACGAGTAGGTACCAATTATGCATAACTCAGAGCCATAACTTTTGGAAGAAGGGAGCAAGGTAACAAGAGGTTTAACCATCGTAAATTATGTTACAGGACGTCGTTTTACATTTATTCATAATTCACAAATCAGTATAACCTTAACAATATAATCTCACCGTATTTTATGTTATGAATAACACATGAAAGTACGAGTAGGTACCAATTATGCATAACTCAGGGCCGTAACTTTTGGAAGAAGGGAGCAAGGTAACAAAAGGTTTAACCATCGTAAATTATGTTACAGGACGTAAAGAGGCCAAAGTGGGCATAAATCTCCCGTAACTAACCACGAGCGTTCACACTTTACCTTGTTTTGGATTTTAAAATAGCGACTTGTACAGCTTTGGTTTTGTTTTTAACAATGATATTCGGAGAAGCAATGTATACTTAAGTGTTGACACCACTCGATTTAATTTAAACACATATAACTTGAAAATTAAGTAATTGGTTAAAAAAGTGAGTTAAAACACGTAATCAAACTCGTATATTTAACTTGAAAGTAATTGTTGCGAAAAATCACTAGCGGCTCTATGCAATGGATTAATTGTTATAATTACTCCATTAATATTTAGGCAATACTGCACAAAGTCCCAAATCTAAATTTGCAAACATCTCGATGTTTCAAATAATATAATCCTTACTATTATAGTGCAATATGTTTTTAGGTGACACTATTAGCTTCAAGGAATTAGGCTGGTTTTACGTAACGCAGTTCTTTTCAATCTGTTATCGAGACGACATAGTTCACTCATCAAACGTTAGAAGAAAGCCATTTAAAAGGTTCTAAGAAGAATCGAACTTCTTTTTAATTTTACTATTTATCCATTCTAACCCTTTCCCATAAACTATTCATAAGTGACAGCAACTTTTTCAGACCGAGTACGAGGGAGTACTAGAACAGGAGAAAGCCAGGAAGCTCAGAATAACTTTTTGGGCTTGTCGGAGGGCAATTGGGACAACGTGGGGTCTTAAACCAAACATGGTCTACTGGCTATACACGAGTGTACTTCGGCCCTCATTATGTTATGCGGCTGTTGTCTGGTGTCCGGCCATAGCACAGAACAGTGCAAGGCTAACACTAGACAGATGTCAGAGAATGGCGTGCCTGGGAATTATAGGCGCAATTAGAACAACCCCATTGGCGGCGATGGAGGTCCTCACTGGGCTCCGCCCAATGGACCTGTTTGTAAAAGGGGAGGCTTGTAAAGCGGCCTTTAGAATAAGGACTAGTGGCTGGTTGTCTGGCCAACCAGGACTCCATGGGGATATACTATCTGGGGACATTGGTCTGGACTCGTTGATTTCGATGAGAACAGACTTAATGGTACCTAGGTACAGTATTGACAGGTGGGTCAGGGCCTTCCTTTCAAGCAGAGATGAGTGGATGGGGAGTACCGAGCCCGCACCATTCAAAGGAAGCGTCTGGTATACAGACGGCTCACTTATAGAAGAAGGTGCGGGTGCTGGGGTGTACGGGAGGGGGGCACGGAAGGTTCTGTCTGTACCTATAGGGGCTCATGCAACCGTCTTCCAGGTGGAGGTGATGGCTATCATGAAAGCCACACAAGAAGAAATGCATCTAGGTGGCTTCGGAGGAGTAGTCTCAATCTGCTCGGACAGCCAGGCGGCGATAAAGGCGATCATGGCACCACGTATCAGCTCTAAACTGGTATGGGAGTGCCAGGGGATCCTAGAGACTCTTTGCCAGCGTAAACAGGTGAGACTCAAATGGGTCCCTGGGCATGCTGGAATTGATGGGAATGAGAGAGCCGATGCACTGGCTAGGAGAGGGGCAAAGTGCCCGCTGCTGGGGCCGGAGCCGGCTCTTGGTATTCCTCTTCAAAAGTTAAAAAGAAGAATTGACAGGTGGACCTCTGAGGAACACGATGGTAGATGGAGGACCGAGTCCGGGCACAGGCAGTCTCTTGCTCTTATCCAAGGACCGGATCGCCGGTACAGCAGAGATCTGCTGAGCTGTAACAGGGCAAAGGTGAGGGCGGTTACGGGAAAGCTGACCGGACACAATCTTCTTAACAGACATGAAGATTATGGGCCTACAGAGGAATCCACATGTAGGCTCTGTGGGCAGGATGAGGAGAGCTCCATACACATCTTTTGTCATTGTGGAGCTCTTTCATCTCTTAGGTATAGGACTCTAGGTGCCGCTTTTCTGGAACCAAAGGATTATTAGAAGGGCTACACTCGGGGAGATCATGTCCTTCATAAGGGGGTCTCTTGTGACATTGTCTTCGGGCTCGGGGCGCAAAGGGCCATGGAGTCTAGGCGCGGTGGCCTTAGCGACAGGACCACAACCTGGTGTATCTAATCTAATCTAGGCCCCTGTTGACGGTAACAATAGTTCCGAAACAATGAATGGTTTAAAGTTTTAGATGTTTAGTGAAAAATTGACGGAGTTTGATCATTTGTGTTGTCTTTTGCATACTTTGTTTGCTTAACATAGTCCAAAATAAATTTTCTTGCATGTCTTGTAATCGTAAAATTAATAAGTGTGACGTGTCAGACTCAGATCAATGTTTAGTATGTATAGAAGCTAATCTGTTGAACACATCCTAGACTTTAAAAGGGAAGAACAAAGATGGCATCTTTCAGTGGCCTCGACAACGGCCGCGGCACTACTCCACCCTTCAAAGCGCCATTTTCTTTCACTCACTACCTCACCTGAACAAAAGCATGCACCTTGTCAACGTTTGTTCCTGAAAGTGGGATCTTGAGTCGCTAGGTCTTTTCCGTTCATTGACGGCGGTCACTCTCTTTTTCCTGCTCGTCTACCTCCCCACTCATTGTTCTAACCACAAGCTTTGTTCCCAAAATAGTTATAATAAAATGAACACTATCAGTTTTCATTACTTTGGAAACTTACGAACAGTTATATAAGGAAACGATGATGCCCATAATAGCATTTTACAGTAGCACGCATATCAATAGCATAACCAGAAATGGTATATGTATTTTTTTATTTTATAAATTTATTTTATTATTGTAAGACTAGATGTCTTTTCATGTTATCTTACTTCAAAATGTCTTTACTAATAATTCTATTGGCATTCTATATTCTATAACCAGTTTTGGTTAAAATGCATTTGCAATAGTTCCTTCGATCTACTCCATCCTGTTTGTCTGTTTTCCTTGTAATACGTTGTAATTATATTACTATTATTTCCTGTCGGGTTCTGTTTGAAATTTAACTTGTGCCAGACATTGCAGCTTACCAACTCTAGTGTCTAAGGGGGGGGGGGGGGGTAGCGGAAAATGACACTCACCTGGAGGAGGAAAGAGTACCTGAGACGCAGAGGAAGATCTTCAGGCTGGCCTTCTGTCGTCTCACTCTGTCCTAGTCAGAGGAGCCATTCTAATCCACTCCCTCCTCGCTACGTCTACAGCATCTTACCAGGTGGCCTCTTAGCATTTTTACAACCTCCCGACACTTTTCTTTTCCTCCAGTGTTGACCGGTGGAAATTTTCTCCGAAGCTATTGTCTTTTTAACTATTTAGAGTGAAGGAGGGACTGTTAAAACGACGTTTAACATCACCGCTCCTGTGATGAAGGAGCATCTGACCATATAGCTCTAGGTTTACAGAGCAATTTATATAAATGATGTAGACAATATTTGCCATTATTTTAATGAGGAAAAGAAGACTACCAATTAGAACCCAACATTTCCATATACCCATATCTACTGGATCAGCAATAGAATATATAATAGCAAATCAAAAGCCAATAAATCTGGAGACATATACTCCATTAGAAACAGACTTAAAACTGATCTCAAATTGTCTAGCCACAGCTCGATATTAGGCAATAAACGTATCATTGAAATAAGACGAGTTTCCCGAGTATCTCAAGATTTAAGTTACTAGGCTAATATACAAGAAAGATTTAAAGACAATCATATGAACTATAGACATATAGCCCTAGTTGCCAGCATATAAAAGATACTGTATTTGAAAAAAATGTGTGACTACACATTTGAATAACTACCTCACTGAATATGAAATTATTAGTAAAAGTCAATTTGCATTCCAAAAAGAGAAAGGTTGTGAACAATAATTAAAGAGGTGTTGACTTTATTAATGTAAAAGTGGAAAGAGGATGTTATGTTCTAGTAATATTTACAGATTTATCTAAGGCTTCTGGAACTATATATAAATCATGGAAAACTGATGAGACTAGCAGAAGATATTAGCATTACTGTTACCCAGCTAAAATGGTTTGAATCATATTTAACGATTGGTGTTTTTAAAAGTAAAAATATATCAAGCATAGGCCTACAGTCACAGCAGGTCATGTAGGTTTTGAGTACGACAAGGAAGTGTTCTTATACAAACTCTGTATAATATTTACTGGAACAATACATTTAGCCTGACAGACAGTGTGAAATCATGGGGTTATGCAGATTATTAATTATTGCATCATATATAAATCTAAGTATAGAGCAAGTACTCTGCAACATATCTTAAATTAAATAAATCTATGGTTACAAGATATGGAAGTGGTAAAATAAAAAAACAGTGCTAATACATTTACTTAAGGAACAAGAATATTATCTCAGAGCCAAAGATTAAATGTCAAAAATGTATCTGTTTATATTTTGAGCCTATTAATGAAGAGGTGTATTTAGTTGAATGTAATTGCACATCATTACAAACTGTAAAGAAGCATGATTATTTGGGTATAACAATTGACAATAGGTTGATATGGAACTAACACGTTGAAAAGACAGATAACGCGTTATTCTTATACAGCAACATTTTATAGGCTAAGGAATGTATGTCCTGTTGGACGAAGGAAAAATATCAGTGTAAAAGCATTGGCCAAATCTATAATAAGATATGGTGTTGTGATACATAGAAAAGCAACAGATTGCCATATAAATAAAATAAAAAGAATGAAACACATGCCTAGATAGCCTATGTTGTTTCAAATTAATAGGAGAATGTATGTGAAAGAGGGATTATTACTTTTATAGTATTAACAACTTCTCAGGTAAAGCACAAAATCCAAATTAAAAATTAACATCGGTAACATTGAGAAATATTGACTGATTATGTAGACTGCCCAGCTGTATAGCAACCTATTCTTTTTGAATTGTAAATACATTTTAAAGTACCTTGTTATTTTTTCTAGTCTATTGAAAATTATTTCGTATTGCTGAAAATAGTAATTTTTATCAGAGTTTATCCTGATTCTCATTGTGTAAGAGCACTGTTGTTTTTAATGTTAAACTACATAAATAGAGTTGTAGGTAAAATTACAAACAAATGTATTTCCCTCAACTGAAATAGGTTTATTTGTAGTGGGCTACTTCTGAAACTTCTTGTCTCGCAACTGGATTAGGTTTATTTGTTGTGGCTTACTTCTGAAAGTTCTTGTCTCTCAACTGGATTAGGTTTTTTTGTAGTGGGCTACTTCTGAAACTTGTCTCGCAACTGGATTAGGTTTATTTGTAGTGGGCTACTTTTGAAAGTTCTTGTCTCTCAACTATCGAGTCAAACCCAGTGTTTGTTTTGTTTCTACCGGCCTATTCAATTCGGATGTTCCGTCAGTTTAAATAGAGTTGATGAAATGGAGAGGAACGACGGTATATCTGCTGTACAAAAGACAAACAGGATTCCATCGAGTATTTTTCAATTGAACTGGTATAATACATACTATATGAATCTATGCCACTATATTTTAAAATGACACTATTTCACTTGTATTATATAAGTTATGTTAAATTTTATTTGTTTTATTTTTATGAATTTATATGTACTTTGATATAGTTTTGCTTGTTATGTTTGGACCCCGCTGTAAAGTGTTCTTCCACTTAGCAGGGAATATCAGTGTAAGAAAGTTTTAATAAGTATTCTGTTCTTATCAATCTACAGCCATTTCTAGATCATTAAATGTGTTTTGATATTTTAATGTTTAAATGTATTATATTTTGCGTTTACAAACGTTAGAAACCTTTACCTTAATTTAAGAAAAATGTTTGAATCTTAAAAATGACAATGATTGTATTGAAACTAGAAGAAGAGATATATAATAATATATATAGATCAATGTTCGATCATTCAAGATACCTTACTTCTGTTATAATAAATACTTCTGTTTACAGGCAGACGACCCATACGTCATTATGTATTCATTTGTTGAACAATTCTCAGATTTTTCTCCATTTTATGCTGAACTAAAATTGCTTCTCCTTGGCTTCAGTCAAATCTTACTGAAGGATTTATTGCTTGTAGAAACAACAAATTATAAGGCAGCAATCCCTTTAATAAAGCATTTTCTCACGGGCCTTAAATTGGGTCACTCTTACTCAATCAATAAGCAACATGACTTGATAATGACTCAATCCAAAGCAGCTCTGTCTAGTTGACAAGAAGCAGCTGACACCATGATCAAATCTGCAAAGACCCTCAAAGTATCAAAAGACCCTCAGTTATTCTGTCTCCGCACAAAAAAAGAATTATGAGACATTCACCTTACATTATGCTAAAACTCTGTCTCTAATAGAATCGGTGACACATCAGTAATCCGGCTCGAAGGACCAATATTTTGTGCGTTTTTTGTGGTATATCGAGTTTTAGCTTTAGTTTTTAATGGACTGTATTTATTAAAATAATTTGTAAATGGAGGTCACTGACCTTTTGTCCTTTTCCTTAAATGTGTTACACTGGCGGTCTTCTTGGGTGCACCCTTTTGAAACCCTGAAGCACACGTCATACAAAATTAAACCTTGACTTCTCGATAATTGTTTACAAAAAAAGGGGACAAAACTAAAATACACTTCTGAGCTACAACTTGCTATGGCGGTGGAGACTTTGTAGATCGTGGGACGAGTCAAACGACATGATAGATTAACAGGTTTAGTTTACAGATATGCATCGTCCTGACCTCTATTGGTAAAGTTTTGAAGTAAAACGGTTACTGGACTGAATGCAGGTAGATAGCGTGGATTTATGTTATGGATGTTGCTTGGGAAATTAAAAGAAATAGTAAAAAGCAAAAGGTAAAATTAGATAAACTGCCTTATGTATGGCACATGTTATACTGAGGCGTTGTGAATATGTAATCTTATTATAAATATAAACAATTTCTAAAGTATTATTTCAATTCATACTAACCATTATATAATACAACATAATACTAATTTAGTAAAAATGCTGTATTGGGAAATGTGCAGCTGGTTCCCCAGAGGTGTACGCAAGACGTGGAAGTTAACAACAAGTTTAACACTCGTAAATCGTGTTCCAAAGGTGCGAGGGTATAAATCTTCTCTCACAGCTCACCTCTATCGACTTTCACCTTAGTTTGTAATCTCGCATTTCTATAACTAGCCTATAGCACCTGTAGATCTGTTGTGTATTAAACCTTACATTATCATCCGTTACTAAGTAATTGCGGTACAAGCAATGTTTTTAGATGAAATTATTATTGTAATGTGTTGATTACAGTAACCGTAAATAATATTATATATATATATATATCTGTGGCTTGGTGCTAAAAGGACCAATGTCAAAAACACTAACTTTTCAGGAGAGCAGTTGGAAGTTTTGGTCCAGAATTCAATCTTAATTTTTACATAAGGTCAAAAGGTTATCCATTTCAATCTGTCAAAAAACTGTTATTTTGATCTCTCTTAAAATGGAGTATTTTTTGTTATTTTTTAAACTTACTGTTATAAAAAAAAATGACATTGGCCCTTTTTTACCTTTTTTTATTAGTTTATTAGTGGATATTGGCCTTTTCTAAAGTATTAAAACAGGTATAAGACCATTGTAATTATAACATTTAAGGTTTATCTTTTAGGAAATCAATTGGTATTTGGAAGTTTTACGGTTCCATTGACCTGATTGAGCTACAATATTATACTTTGAAGAGGAATTCCAAAAAAGTGCATCGATACATAGGGTGGTATTAATAATAAATGTTAATAGTTAAAGAAATTTAGTAATTTATTAAAAACATAATATTGACCATATAAATGATATTTTTGAAAGTTTAAATCGATCTTCAAATTACTTTAAATTAAAAACATTTTAGTGTCAAACGTTGTTAATCATCAGTTTCTACACTCTCTTCATCCGACCACACATCCTCAATCTCAGTACTTGATGTTAGGGTGTCCAGGAAGGCTTTATAAAATAACCGACTACTTGGTTGAATGAAGGGCATAAGGCTTTGAAGGTCTTTCAACTTTTCCTTTGACAGTGGAACAGGACTTGTCGCAAGAGGTTCCAAGTTGTCTTTGTCCTTTGATTTACGTTTAGCCTTACGACTTAAGTCAAGCTCCTTAAAAGGTTCACTTTCTAATAAGGAATGTTTATAGTAAATTGTTGTAGCTGATGGACCATATTGCAGCCACTTAATCAAACCCCAATGCACAGGCTCACCATCTGTGTTTGTCGTACGGTGTACATAATCTTTCGAAAGAAGATCCTTGAAGTTGAGGAAGTCACATTGATTCATTTCAACAACTGTCATTGGAGGGGTGAACTCGACCATTCTGATAAAATTTGCCCAGTCTCTTGGAAGCTCTATGGATGCTGTTGTTTTTTTCTTGCTCTTTCAATTGCTGAATGTATCAACTTCCATATGAGTATGTCCAGGCTCTAAAAACTTATGGTTTATTAAAACATCTACACCTTCATTGCTTAGCTCTTGGACTACTCTCAAAAACATAACTGAAACAAAGATATTCCTTGTTTTTCCTGGACAACAATCACTGAAAAGTTTATTTCTTTTGCCTCTTTTACAAAATCTCTTATGTATTTATAAATGCATGAGGCTATCTCTTGGCCTCCTCTTTTCGCGCCAGTTTCATTCCATATGAAGCATAATGGGCGAAATGATAATATTCGCTGCCCTTTTCTAGTTTCGTAAAATGTGAGATTGTAAGTCCATAATTGTCTTTTATAGAATGACAAACCATTTTGCAACTTCGGTGTCGGTAAACATTTTTCAAGATCAAAAGATACAGTTACAATGTTATCCAATTATTTTGCTCTATTCTTGTCAGATCTTTTTTCATTATAAGCTGCTTCAGCTTTGTCCAAGTGTTGTTTGCGTAATTCTTCTGATCGCGATCGGTCTTCATCAACCTCACTGGTTTTAATAATCATTGTATACTTGTCACACTTGGCGCACGTGTCTTTCCTGGGTTTCTTAAATTGTAGATTGAACTCTTTGACAAAAATGTCCCTGTAAAGAAATTCCGACTGTGGGGCTCCCATGGCTATGGTTTGTTCTTCCCAATGCTTTTTGTAAAGCCTATACATTTGAGAGATTGATAGATCTGGTGCTAGATATTTTTTGGCTGTGTGGGACCTTGAATAATGGCTTTCGTATGCAGGAAATTTTCTTATGTATTCTCTGATAACACCTTTTTTTACTTCTGATATGCATGGATATATCCTTTTTAACTTATCTATAACACTATTATTAACTACACTCATGTTAAACATTGTAAAAATCACATAAAACAACACCAGGTGTCTATTAGGACAGTACTAGTATTGCATACCAAAAGGGCCAAAGTATAAATAAGCCATGTGGCTGCTGGCTGCTAACTAAATGTATAAGGGCCAATGTCTACTTAGGCCTATTTAACACAAAATAAACAATATACATCAACAGGCCTATGTCCAGTAAGGCCCCTTTACCACTAATTGACTGTTGAAACATATGTTTTGTGACATTGGCCATAAAAACATTCTAACTTTTTTTCTATTAGTTTCAGACATTGGCCGTTTTTACACTATATAGTTCCATCCATTTAGAATGCATTGCAGGTATAACCCCTGAATTGGAATTTTCTGACATTGGCCCTTTTAGCACCAAGCCACAGATATATATGTTTAAATACTAACTTTGGAGGATGAGTTAGTTTCATATCGGGTAATAAAACTTTCCGTATATCGAAGATTGCGCCTGTTTTTACTATCGCATTACACACTGCCCCGAAAAGTTGTTTCGGTACTATTAAAGCCTCCGAATTCAGAAATGTTGTTACTTTTACTATTACTGAAAATATCATAAATGAATATTTTAAAACGCATATGAAATGGCATCTTTAAATAGATATTACGGAAACAAATGAGAATAATTTTTATCTCTTTTACTAGATATAGTGAGCTCTCACCAGGCTAAAGACTTAACGAACGGCTCACAAAAATTATTACATGTCACATTATTATAGGAATAGAAATTTGAAAAATCCTAGCTGTATTTGGTCAGGCTGCTTGAAGTGTAAGAGCCGGCGCGGCCACAAGTGTGACGTCGCAACTGGCTGACTCCGGCTTTTAGTGTACTGCGGCCTTGGCCTAATAGCAGTGGATTGTTTTTGTCTTTGGAACAATTTCTTTTATTAATTATAATATTTATTCACCAACCTTGCTGTCATCTGTTTACTTAAAATACAACAGTCTGTAATAATAATAGTTTAATACTTCAACTTTAGAAACGATCGTATGATTCATATAAAGTATCAACTGTAATATAACTGGTTGAAAAGCTATAATTTCAACTCTGTGTTTTTAACTGATTTTAGTTAAACATTGTATTAATATTTTATATTGAGGATCAAAACAAGATACTTCAAGACTTCATCTTCATTTATATAAAGGTTTCCATATTATTACCGTTTCAATATACATATAAGCTTAAATAAAACCACTACGTTGTGTCGGTGTTTCATATGTAATAATAATAATAATAGTAATAATACAGTAATATAAGTTATATTAGATAAACATAATAACATCAAATTACTTTTAGTTAAATAAGTCTTAAATAATTACCAGCTGTTAAAATATAAAATGATTTGTTTACAAACACACTATAAACTAGAACTACTGGATATCAAAACTAAATTCTTAAAATTATCTAAAGAAAATGATAGAAAATATAATACAAACCCGATCACAAAAAAAGATTTTAATTAATTGCCATACAGAAAACCCAACCTTTTCCCAGAATGAAATGTGGCTAAATGACTTGCATATAAATACATATTTTTAAAGTTTAACAGAATAAATTCAAAATACAGAAATGATGTTTTGATAGTCTGGCCTTCAATAACTCAAATCCAAAAAAAAATTGGTTCAACCTGTGATATTTTAAATACTCTAATATATTTACATGTGGTTTTTTGTGTAAACAATTACATTGACAACTTGAAAGATCTTAAATTAAACATTAAAATTTCATTTTGATAGTATAACAGGATTAAACAGTACACATGCAAAGAAAATAGCAACAAATATTAATCCAGACTTCATATTTCATAAAGTTAGAACATTACAGAAACAAAACACCTATGATTGTTGATTACACGTCATTTTCAATGCAAGATCTATAATAAAAATTATCCTAAAAAAATCATGTTGGTATTTCTCAAAGAGAATTTGAATGTTGCATATCAAATTTGATCAGGATGACTGCATTATTTTGACAAATGAAAATACAAATTATGCTAAATTTAAATCAAACACAACAAAGAGAAATAAGAAAATTCAAACAAGTAAAAAATATACTTCAAAACAAACAAATATACAAATACTATCACCAGAAGACCACACTATCATTCCATGCAGTAACAGATTCTCACCACTTTCACATGAAAATATCAACAACTTCTTAGAAAATGAACCTATAACTGAAAAAAATAACAATAAGCGTAAACATTTTAAAAACACCAATAATATGGATGTAATAGGTAATTATTTAAAGAATATTAAATATAAAAAGAAGATAAAATCATTTATTAAAAATCGTGATCATCCTCATACCACTAAATTAAAGAACAAATAAAATTGAATGAAGTAACCCCAGATGAAAAAGAGAATACAGTCCACAACAAGATAAATAGTAGCCTAAACCAGAAAACACATGAAATCATTATATAATCAGTTAATCATTCACATGGAAACTATAATGGAAATGAAATGAAAATGAAATGAAAAACGTCTTTATTTAACCAGGCGAAGTTGGGACTAGAAAGTCCCTTCTTCCACTTAACCTGAATGGCATTAAAATAAAAATATTTGCAGACAGTCATGGCCGTCAAATAAGAAAATTAATTGAAAACAAAACAAAAATAGACAATGTTACATGTATTTTTTAACCTAATGGGAAGATTAAACATATTTTGACTGAAATCGAAAAAGAAGCAGAGAATATGGCAATGAATGATTATATAATATTACTTGGTGGTACTAATGATATAAAAGAAACAAAAGAAGAAGAAATAATAAATGTGTTTGAGAAACATGTACAGAATTTGAAGCACACTAAGGTAACTGTAGTTGGAATACCACTTAGATATGATAATACCAACTTAATAACAAAATTATTCATATCAACGAAAAGCTGCATTATTTATCCAATACTTACCAACATTTAACATTTATATCACTAAATAACATATGCCGTTCCTCTTACACTACACATGGTCTACATCTAAATTTTAAAGGTAAGAAATATATTGTTGGAAAGATTAGAAATATTATTATTGATAAAGATTCAAAAATAAACTAAACAATTTCAACTATTATATCTGGATATCATAGTTTTTTAGGGAATACAACCAGACAACGCCAAACCTACTAGCAATTATTGATAGTAGTGAATTAAATAGACCCAATTATCAAGAAAATAATATAAATTAACAATCAAATGATATAAATGTGATTAAATATATTGAAACTGAAAATTGGAAAGACTTCACAATTTTTAACTGGAAAGTAGAGGGCCTTATAAAAAAGTAGATCTACTAAATTTATATATTTTAAAATAAAACATAGATATACCAGGTATATGTGAGCATTGGATGGATATTAATAGTATAGAATATTTAAAAATACCTAATTACAATATAGTTTCTCCAATCTGTAGAACTGGTAAAAGAGGTGGAACTACTGTATAATAATTCTGAAAAACAATATAGATTATATTGAAATTGATAAAGTAAATTTGATATCTCAAGAAATTATATGTGAAGCTTCTGCTGTCTTAATTAAATCATACAGTGCTATTATTTGTATTTTTTCATTCGTTTTACATTTATTCATAATTCACACATCAGTATAACCTTAACAATATAATCTCACCGTATTTATGTTATGAATAACACATGAAAGTATGAGTAGGTACTAATTATGCATAACTCAGGGCCATAACTTTTGGAAGAAGGGAGCAAGGTAACAAGAGGTTTAACCATCGTAAATTATGTTACAGGACGTAAAGAGGCCAAAGTGGGCATAAATCTCCCGTAACTAACCACGAGCGTTCACACTTTACCTTGTTTTGGATTTTAAAATAGTGATTTGTACAGCTTTGGTTATGTTTTTAACAATGATATTTGGAGAAGCAATGTATATATGACTGTTGACACCACTCGATTTAATTTAAACACATATAACTTGAAAATTAAGTAATTGGTTAAAAAAGTGAGATAAAACACGTAATCAAACTCATATATTTAACTTGAAAGTAATTGTTGCGAAAAATCATTAGCGGCTCTATGGAATGGATTAATTGTTATATTTACTCCATCAATATTTATGCAATACTGCACAAAGTCCCAAATCTAAATTTGCAAACATCTCGATGTTACAAATAATATAATCCTTTCCAAATAATATAATAGTGCAATAAGTTTTTGTTTAATACTATTAGCTTCAAAGAAGTATGATGATTTTACGTAACGCAGTTTTTTTCTATCTGTTAGCGAGACGATATAGTTCACTCACCAAACGTTAGAAGAATGCCATGGAAAAGGTTCTAAGGAGAGTCGAACATCTTCTTTAATTTTACTATTTATCCATTCTAACCATTTCCCATAAGTGACAGCAACTTTTTCAGACCGAGTACGAGGGAGAACTAGTGCAATACAAGATGAATACGATTGATAAAAACTAAAAGCTAAGATTCGAACGTACGCTACTATTTCTAACCAGGCTGAGAGTCTTGACCGTGTTCGGCCACCGGCCCCCTAATTAGTTTTCTACAAACTCGATGTGTCTCGTTTAATATGATAGATATAATATCTATATATGCTTTGATCCTTATAAGAAATATTGTCGGCACCGCCTAGGTCAATGCTCTCTGTCTCTGCGCCTATTTCCACACATATCATGTGTAGGCAAATCTAGTTTCATCTATGAAGGGCTAGAATGGCAGTTAATTTGGCTGTGGGAGGAGGCAGATCCTTCCAGAATCTTCTGAGCTTACACGCTTGCCAGCATGGTGGCTCAGAGGCTAAGGCTTTGGACTGTGGAGGGCAACGTCCAAGGTTCGAATCTCCACTTAGCCAATGGTCGGTATTTCACTAGTTGAATAAAGTTGACGCACAGGCCTTTAGGCCCATGTCAACTAACGAGTTAAGTTTTATTTAAAAAAACCCCGTTGCGTTATATAGAGACACACTTCGGCTGTTCTGACAGTCAATCAGTGAAAGAGTAAAAAGTGATAGTATTTAATAATAACATTTCGTTAACAGTGATGGTAAACCTAAAAGGGTCAGTCAGACATTGTATGAACACAGGCTGTTACATTAATTATTGTAAGTAATAGTGATTAAGACAAAGTGTGAAACTGTTACCTTATTATTAAGACCAAGTGTGATTAGGACATTACTGTACCATAACAAATTAAGAGTCAGAAATATGATAGTGTTTATGATGTGCTCTGCTCACCCGGTTTCGCTGTCGTTTCTTCACCTTCATTATCAAACACATTGTGATGCATCACAATGTCGTTTCCCAAGTCCGTTAGCTCTTCTTGATTTTATTATGTTTGCCTGGGCTGTAGGGCTTGATCCAACATAGTCTATGTTGATATCGGAGTTGGGTTCACACATGGCCTGAATAAAACCTCCTTGGCCGAAGCCTCATATTCTGTCGGGAAGTTTACTGAGTGAAGACTCTGAAAGATAAAAACAAACAGCAAAACGAGAAAGATGATAAACTGAACCTTCAGCCGGCTTGACAGTCAGTCAGTGAGTGACAGTATTCAGTGTCGTAATCAGTCCAAGTCAAAGTCAGATATTGAGTGAACACTGACTGTGATAGAGTGATATTTACAACAATCAATATTGTTGTTAAAAATGGTACAGTTCAAGTGTTTGTGTTTCTCTAGTAAATTAAGTTTGTAAATATCTCATAGTGTGTAATTTAGTTATTTATAGCGTGTAAATAAAAAAATATTTAGTAACAGGGAGTGGAATCACATTATTTAGGCCCCTGTTGACGGTAACAATAGTTCCGAAACAATGAATAGTTTAAAGTTTTATATGTTTAGTGAACAATTGACGGAGTTTGATCATTTGTGTTGTTTTTTGCGTACTTTGTTTGCACAACATAGTCCAAAATAAATTTTCTTGCATGTCCTGTAATCGTACAATTAATTAGTGTGACGTCTCAGGCTCAGATCAATGTCCAGTATGTATAGAAGCTGAACTGTTGAACACATCCTAGACTTTAAAAGGGAAGAAAAAAGATGGCATCTCTCAGTGGGCTCGACAAAGGCCGCGGCACTACTCCACCCTTCAAAGCACCATTTTCTTTCACTCACTACCTCACCTCAACAAAAGCATGCACCTTGTCAACATTTGTTCCTGAAAGTGAGATCCTTAGTCGCTAGGTCTCTTGCGCTCATTGCCGGTGGTCACTCTCTTTTTCCTGCTCGTCTACCTCCTCACTCATTGTTCTACCTTGTTCTAATCACAAGCTTCGTTCCTAAAATAATTATAATAAAATGGACACCATCAGTTTTCATTATTTTGGAAACGTACGAACAGTTCTATACGGAAACAATGAGCATTTTACAGTTGCACGCACTATCAATAACATAACCAGAAATGTTATATGTATTTTTTTATTTTATAAATTTATTTTATCATTGTAAGACTAGATGGCTTTTCGTGTAGTTACCTTACTTCAAAATGTCTTTTCTAATAATTCTATTGGCATTCTGTAACCAGTTTTGGTGAAAATGAATTTGTAGCAATTCCTTCGATCTACTCCATCCCGTTTGTCTGTTTTCCTTATACGTTGTAATTATATTATTATTATTTCCTTTTTGGTTCTGTTTGAAATTTAACTTGTGCCAAACATTGCAGCTTACCAACTCTAGTGTCAAAGGGGGGGGGAGCGGAAAATGACACTCACCTGGAGGAGGTAAAGAGTACCTGAGACGCAGAGGAAGATCTTCAGGCTGGCATTCTGTCGTCACACTCTGTCCTAGTCAGAGGAGCCATTCTATTCCACTCCCTCCTCGCTACGTCTACAACATCTTACCAGGTGGCCCCTTAGCATTTTTACAACCTCCCGACCCTTTTCTTTTCTTCCAGTGTCGACCGGTGGACATTTTCTCCGAAGCTATTGTCTTTTTAACTATTTAGAGTGAAGGAGGGACTGTTAAAACGACGTTTAACATCACCATTCCTGTGATGAAGGAGCATCTGACCATATAGCTCATAGGTGTACAGAGGAATTAATATAAATGGTGTAGACAATATTTGCCATTATTTTAATGAGGAAAAGAAGACTACAAATTAGAACCCAACATTTCCATATACCCATATCTACTGGATCAGCAATAGAATATATAATCGCAAATCAAAGTCCAATAAATCTGGAGACATATACTCCATTAGAAACAGACCTAAAACTGATCTCAAATTGTCTAGCCACAGCTCGATATTAGGCAATAAACGTATCATTGAAATAAGATGAGTTTCCCGAGTATCTCAAGATTTAAGTTACTAGGCTAATATACAAGAAAGATCTAAAGAAAATTATATGAACAATAGACATATAGCCCTAGTTGCCAGCATATAAAAGATAATGTATTTGAAAAAATGTGTGACTACACATTTGAATAACTACCTAACTGAATATGAAATTATTAGTAAAAGTCAATTTGCATTCCAAAATGGGAAAGGTTGTAAACAATAATTAAAGAGGTGTTGACTTTATTAATGTAAAAGTGGAAAGAGGATGTTATGTTCTAGTAATATTTGTAGATAATATTAAGGCTTTTAAACTATAAATCATGGAAAACTGATGACACTAGCAGAAGATATTAGCATTACTGTTACCCAGCTAAAATGGATTGAATCATATTTAACGATTGGTGTTTTTAAAAGTAAAAATATATCAAGCATAGGCCTACAGTCACAGCAGGTCATGTAGGTTTTGAGTACGACAAGGAAGTGTTTTATACAAACTCTGTATAATATTTACTGGAACAATACATTTAGCCTGACAGACAGTGTGAAATCATGGGGTTATGCAGATTATTAATTATTGCATCATATATAAATCTAAGTATAGAACAAGTACTCTGCAACATATCTTAAATTAAATAAATCTATGTTTACAAGATATGGAAATGGTAAAAAAACAGTGCTAATACATTAACTGGAACAAGAATATTGTCTCAGAGCCAAAGATAAAATGTCAAAAATGTATCTGTTTACATTTTAAATATATATTTTTAGCTTAATGTAATTGCACATCACTACAAACTGTAAAGAAGTATGATTATTTGGGTATAACAATTGAAAATAGGTTGATATGGAATCAACCTATAACGTTGAAAAGACAAATAACACGTTATTATTATACAGCAACATTTTATAGGCTAAGGAATGTATGTCCTGTTGGACGAAGGAAAAATATCAGTGTAAAAGCATTAGCAAAATCTATAATAAGATATGGTGTGGTGATATATAGAACAGCAACAGATTGCCATTTAATAAAATAAAAAGAATGCAAACGACATGCCTAGATAGCCTATGTTGTTTGAAATTAATGGGAGAATGTATATGAAAGAGGGATTTTTACTACTATAGTATTAACAACCTCTCAGGTAAAGCACAAACACCAAATTAAAAATTAACATCGGTAACATTGAGAAATATTGACAGATTATGTAGAGACTGCCCAGCTGTATAACAACCTATTCTTGTTGAATTGTAAATACATTTTTGAGTACCTTGTTATTATTTCTAGTCTATTGAAAAGTTATTTCGTATTGCTGAAAATAGTAATTTTTATCAGAGTTTATCCTGATTATCATCATTGTGTAAGAGCACTGTTGTTTCTATGTTAACTACATAAATAGAGTTGTAGGTAAAATTACAAACAATTTTCTCTCAACTTGATTAGGTTTATTTGTAGTGGTCTATTTCTGAAACTTCTTGTCTCTCAACTGGATTAGGTTTATTTGAGTGGTCTATTTCTGAAACTTCTTGTCTCTCAACTGGATTAGGTTTATTTGTAGTGGGCTACTTCTGAAACTTCTTGTCTCTCAACTGGATTAGGTTTATTTGTAGTGGGCTATTTCTGAAAGCTATTTTACATGACATTACATGACACAAGTAAGATCCCAAGTCGTAGAATTACAATATCGCACAAAACAGTAGTCACATGCACAGTCAGACCAAACCAAAGCCAAATGTCATGGGATCTGTCCTAAGTCTTATTCTGTTTAACTTGTTTACGAAATATTTCCTGTCAGTCCTCTAAAACCATACTACTCACTATATAATGTATGCGACTGATGTTATCTTTTATAAAAAAAAACTAAGACTAGTAAAATTAATCTAAACTCGTAGGAAGAAAATTTAAATAGCAAATGTACCTATTTTAACAGTAGTTAATCAGATCAAGTTCTTAGATGTACCTCTAACCAAAAAGCGTTCCTGAACGAAGCAAATCAACGGCACCTGCAAATCTATTATCACAGGTGTTTTTTATGTAGCCAAACGTGTTAATTAGATTGCTACTTCAGAAGCTGCAAAAACAGCCTACCTAGCAATAGTGGAATGACTTGTGAGATATCGGTAGGATGCCTAGGGTAGCTCTTCTGACAATTTCAAAAGAGTTCTTATAATGCTAAAGAGGTTAAACGTTAGAGGATATAATGGACCTCACTGGGCCTCTGTAAATAAACCTTTATCATATAATACTGCAAAAGAAGGTAACTTCAGGTTTGGATGGATTAGAACAACTTCCAACATGCAGAAAAGACTATAAATCCCTGGTCATTCACACGATTTAATTTCTCAATAGACATGAAACTAACTTACAGGTCGACTGACTACACCCTCAAACCAACAGTGACTTCATAGAGTACCAAAAATGCATCTAGATACATTTTTGCCATAAAACCCACTGTATTTCAATAATTATATCAGGAAATTGCCTCAAGAGAAGAATTTATAATACAATGTATAATTATGTTAGATAAGTCTCAATGTTAACCTCCAATCATTAGAGGAGGCTATGACCTAATAATAATAATAAAAACCTAATAATTTTCTTTTATTCTATATTTTCTCCAAATAATAGAGTCAAAAGTATGAACCAACATACTATATGTATTATATTGTTGTAGCTTCTATATTTAAAACTAATATTCTAGCACTAGTTAGTTAAGAAGCATATTACAAGTTTTGTTTTATAAATATTCTAAACAGGGTTACTTAGGAATATAATAGAAAGTAATAATGTAATTAATAACTTAACGATAATTCAGGAAAATTTGAATTTATTAATCTGCCTTTTTATCTTGTAATAATAGTCCATAGGTGACGTTCACTTGTCTATCGAGATGGTTTACGGGATTATCCTTTTCGTCTAATTGATAAACAATGTTGAGATTATGGCACATGAAAGTTGGGCTATTTTATAAAATATTTGTATAATTATTATACAATATATTCCTTATAACATCCAGTATCATGATTTACTGGGGAGTCTTTTAATTATAAGGGTAGTCCTATTGTACTTTTAATTTTATCAGGACGTTAGGCTTTTTCAATGTCTATATAACACAAGCCCCTTGTTCTTAATAAGAACTGTGTAAAACCTTTTACTTCTTTAAGTACTGAAGTTCCAAACTGCCTTATGACACCATAAAAAATATAAAAATGTTATTACTAAAATATTAACGCTGCCTGGAACTCTTTTAAGGTATACACTAGTCTTTTTTGTAAAGTCCTGTCCTGCCCATTACATAATTGGTTTCGAGATTGTAAAGTTTTCTGCAACTGAAGTGGTCCTAATCCACCTAGGGCTGTAGCTGCCTTCTTTTTCGGTATGGATCTCCTGTGTTGAGGTTGTCAGAAGAGCAACCCTAAACGAACAGCCATTTCTCAAGTGATCCACTATTCCATAATAGGCTGTTTTTGCAGCTTATTAAGTACCAATCCAATTAACAGGCTTGGCTACATAAATGCCTGTGCTAATAATTTTACAGGTGCTTTTAACTTGCTGGTCCATGTAAGCTTATTGTCTTGAGGGATACCTAAGAACTTGACCTGATTGAATACTGTTAAATTAGATATACTTGGTTAATATCTAATTTAACAGTATTAGTTGAATATATATCATTATATTTAATAATACTGTTTATACGGTTATAAATTTAATATACGGTTGGCCTGATCTATCAGAGATGGCCAAAGTTGCGCAAACACTCGATTTCAAGGTTCACCCCGACAAAATCGTAGTTGCAACTCGACCCGATCAGATGGAATTTCTTGGACATATGGCACGCGGATTGCGTGTTGACAGAGACACGGCAAAGATGCTAAGATTGGCACTTTTCCCTGAGTATCATGTCACTAGCCCTGACCTGTCCATCTCACGTATGAAGGGACTATTTGTTGACTCGGCTCTAAACAACTGGCCTATTGTCAATCTACTCAATTACATGACTGTAAAACTCAATTCCCAAGGGGGAACACACTGTTTACCCAAGAAGATAGGAATTGGCTTGAAGGAGTAGTACGCTTAGACGTATCTGCTAGTGACATTGACTTAGTTAGAGCATGGACTCTGACTAAACTAATTATGATAATTTGTATATATTGTATATTATGTTTTATGTTATTGTTGGCGTGAATTTAAGGTTTTCACTTTTATTCCTTCATTAATATTTCCCAAAATACTAATTAATATATATATATATATATATATATATATATATATATATATATATATATATATATAAATAAATATATACATATAATATTTTGGTCTTTCTTTCCACTGAGGTGCACTGAGCCATTTTATAAGAGTCAGTGTTTTTCACTGTGTTCTCGTTAGGTTAGATTAGATTAGATACACCGGGTTGTGGTCCTGTCACCAAGCCCACTGCGCCTAGACTCTATGGCCCTTTGCGCCCCGAGACTGGCGACAGTGTCACAAAAGACCAGTCCCCCTAATGAAGGTAATGATCTCCCCGAGTGTAGCCCTTCTAATATCCTCTGGTTCCAGAAAAGCGGCACCCAGAGTCCTATACCTAAGAGATGAGAGAGCTCCACAATGACAAAAGATGTGTATGGAGCTCTCCTCATCCTCCTCACAGAGCCTACATGTGGGGTCCTCTGTTAGGCCCATAATCTTCATATGTCTGTTAAGAAGATTGTGTCCGGTCAGCATACCCGTAACCGCCCTCACCTTGGCCCGGTTACAGCTCAGCAGATCTCCGCTGTACCTGCGACCCGGTCCTTGGATAAGAGCACGAGACTGCCTGAGCCCGGACTCGGTCCTCCATCTGCTATCGTGTTTCTCAGAGTTCCACCTGTCAATTCTTCTTTTTACCTTTTGAAGAGGAATACCAAGAGCCGGCTCCGGCCCTAGCAGTGGGCACTTTGCCCCTCTCCTAGCCAGAGCATCGGCTCTCTCATTCCCATCAATACCAGCATGCCCAGGGACCCATATGAGTCTCATCTGTTTACGCTGGCAAAGAGTCTCCAGGATCCCCTGGCACTCCCATACCAGCTTAGAGCTTGTACGTGGTGCCATGATCGCCTTTATCGCCGCCTGGCTGTCCGAGCAGATTGAGACAACTCCTCCGAAGCCACCTAGACGCATTTCTTCTTGTGTGGCTATCATGATAGCCATCACCTCCGCCTGGAAGACGGTTGCATGGGCCCCTAGAGGTACAAACAGAACTTTCCGTGCTCCCCTCCCGTACACCCCCGCACCCGCACCTTCTTCTATAAGTGAGCCATCTGTATACCAGACGCTTCCCTTTACTTGAGCGGGCTCGGTACTCCCAATCCACTCATCTCTGCTTGGAAGGAAGGCCCTAACCCGCCTGTCAATTCTGTACTTAGGTACCATTAAGTCTGTTCCCATCGAAATCAACGGGTCCAGACCAATGTCCCCAGATAGTATACTCCCGTGGAGTCCTGGTTGGCCAGAAAGCCAGCCACCAGTCGTCCTTATTCTGAAGGCCGCTTTACAGGCCTCCCCTTTTACAAACAGGTCCATTGGGCGGAGCCCAGTGAGGACCTCCATCGCCGCCAATGGGGTTGTTCTAATTGCGCCTGTGATTTCCAGGCACGCCATTCTCTGACATCTGTTAAGTGTTAGCCTTGCACTATTCTGTGCCATGGCCGGCCACCAGACAACAGCCGCATAACATAGTGAGGGCCGAAGTACACTCGTGTATAGCCAGTAAACCATCTTTGGTTTTAGACCCCACGTTGTCCCGATGGCCCTCCGACAAGCCCAGAAAGCCATTCTAAACTTCCTGGCTTTCTCGTTAGGTTAAGATGAAGGTCTCCTGTCAAGTAAGTTTTTAGGAAGGATGATAACTTCCTCATACATTGTACACGAGTACTATGATTTTGGAGGAGTAATGCGTCATTGTTATTAAACAGGATAAAGAGAATGGAATCTAGCACAGATCCCTAAGGTATTCCCCATGTAATTTGGAACGAGTGTGATCTGATTATACTTGTGACTCTTAAATGTATCATTTTGGAGTTCTACGACTTGGGATATGCCTTGCGAGTTTATTATATATAACACACTTGTGACTTATATATAACTCATGTGTGACTGTTGACATTGAAACCAAGAGCCTGTATGTTAACATGTGTGACAATGTACCTGTTGAGAGTGGCACGTAGCTTAACTTGTCCCTATACACAATACGTCATGGTAACTACACAGAGAATGTAGTTCTCAGTATGTTCACATATCTAAGACCTTACTGTCACAGAAACGCATGTGTGACTGTTGGCATTGTAACATAGAGCCTGTGTGTTGACATGTGTGACAATGTGCCTGTTGAGACTGGCAAGTAGCTAACTTTCCCTATACACAATACGTCATGGTAACTACACAGAGAATGTACAGTAGTTCTCAGTATGTTCACATATCTAGACCTTACCGTCACAGAAACTCATGTGTGATTGTTGGCATTGTAACATAGAGCCTGTGTGTTGACATGTGTGAAATGTGCCTGTTGAGACTGGCAAGTAGCTAACTTGTCCCTATACACAATACGTCATGGTAACTACACAGAGAATGTACAGTAGTTCTCAGTATGTTCACATATCTAGACCTTACTGTCACAGTAACTCATGTGTGACTATTGGCATTGTAACATAGAGCCTGTGTGTTGACATGTGTGACAATGTGCCTGTTGAGACTGGCAAGTAGCTTAACTTGTCCCTATACACAATACGTCATGGTAACTGCACAGAGAATGTAGTTCTCAGTATGTTCACATATTTAAACCTTACTGTCACGGTAACTCATGTGTGACTGTTGGCATTGTAACATAGAGCCTGTATGTTGTCATGTGTGACAATGTGCCTGTTGAGACTGGCATGTAGCTTAAATTGTCCCTATACACAATACGTCATGGTAACTGCACAGAGAATGTACAGTAGTTCTAAGTATGTTCACATATTTAAACCTTACTGTCACGGTAACTCATGTGTGACTGTTGGCATTGTAACATAGAGCCTGTATGTTGTCATGTGTGACAATGTGCCTGTTGAGACTGGCATGTAGCTTAAATTGTCCCTATACACAATACGTCATGGTAACTGCACAGAGAATGTACAGTAGTTCTAAGTATGTTCACATATTTAACCTTACTGTCACGGTAACTCATGTGTGACTGTTGGCATTGTAACATAGAGCCTGTATGTTAACATGTGTGATACAATGTACATGTTGAGACTGGCAAGTAGCTTAACTTGTCCCTATACACAATACGTCATGGTAACTACACAGAGAATGTAGTTCTGAGTATGTTCACATATCTAGACCTTACTGTCACAGTAACTCATGTGAGACTGTTGGCATTGAAACATAGATCCTGTATGTTGACATGTGTGATACAATGCACCTGTTAAGAGGGTAGGTAGCTTAACTTGTCTCTGTACACAATACGTCATAGTTTTTGCTTTGAGCGAAGTACGGAAAACCTGTCAAAAGGTAGTTAGCCGGATATAAAGCGAGATAATTACCCATTTAAATAAAAATCTACTGAATTTGTATTTTGGTTTTTAATTTAACTGAATATCGATAAAAACACTTTTAATACACTATTTAAATAATAGTAATTTAATGAATTTGATTAAACATTTACCCAATTCAATAATTAACTTCCCCGGGAATTATAAATCGCAATTTTTGATAAATAACTTTAAAAAAAATAATAAGTGTAGAAGCTAATCGCACTTAAACACGTAATATGAATTAACACTTTTAAAATTCTAGTTCCTTAAGGGGAGTCGGTTGACCCTATCTTCCCCATGTTAAATTTGTCAATTTCTAGGTACATTTTCTCAAAAAGTATAAGTGATATTGCAATAATTTTTTCCTTACAAGGTATTAGTTATGACTATAACTTAACAAAGAGTTTCTAAAAAAAATTGAAATAAAAATTTTTGTATGATTTTTTTGAAATTGTTGCCTAAAAACTAATTTTTTTTTATAATTTTGAATTTTTAAAAACTTTTTGGACTATAAATATGAAAATAACTGTCCGTCTGTTTATGAAGCTTTATAAAAGGAACAAATAAAAAAAATTATCAAGATATCTTTTCTGGTTATTGTAAAAATGTACCTTTTATGTCAAAAAACTGTAATTTGCGGAAATTGCAGTTTAAAACAGAAAGTGTGTTATAACGCAGAACTGACACTTACTTAGTACATTTCTGGTCCATAGGCAGGATTATCTGGGTCGTCTGCTTGTTGGTAGAGGTCTTCAAGGTGTCTTTTGGCCAATGATGACTTCTGCCTGCACTTTTTATGGAGATCTTCAAGCGCACGTTCTGCTTTATACACACGTTTCATCAAATTTTTTCATCGACCGGACACAGTTGACACCAGGATTGATCCCAAGCCTACTTAAAACTAAACATTTGGTAATATGTCCTTTGTTGAAGGTTGTTATGGCATCATATACACCAAATTCAAGTGAAACTAACTGGACAAACGTACGTTTCGGAACCCGCGACCAGATCACATTATTCACAGATTTGTTGGGATTTTGTGTGCCCCCATGCAAATACTTTTGTAGCAGTTCAGGGCTGGACAAACTTTTGAAAATGGGTTTAATTTTCTCCATAACTGGAACTGGTAAATGGCAATGCTCATTATGGTCATATGTCTGTTTGTTTGAAACCGCTTTTTGGTACTTGCACCAACTGTCGTCACCCTTCGGGCACAAGGCGTGAGCTGTCGTCATTATTGCTTATCAGGTGGTAGTATTCTGCCCATACTGCCTTTCTCATGGCTTCAAGGCTTGTAGTATTTCTCCTTATGGCAAGTCCATAGTACAACTGTATTGTATTTATGTTAGCTTCTGTCAGTCGGCCTTTTCCACCAATTGTTTTATCATCGTCAAGTTTTGTTTTGCCCATTTTAGTTTTAAGTTTCCTTAGCCGACTACCCATCCGCTTCTGAACATGCCCTACACATTCAAGTTTTTTACTTCTAAGTCAGGACCATAGGGTTTTAATTCAGAAACGGTTGGAAAGGCACTAGAGTCCCCATCGCCAAGGTATTATTCATATCGAATATTATGAAGCTCTTGTGATCTTCAGAAAAAGTCAATTATACCGCTGACCTCCATTGCACCACTTGTGCCCTGATAATTTGCTGTGCAGTCTTCAGAATGTATATTTTCACACCTTTCTTTACATTTACAGAATTTGGACAAAACCTTTACATCCAATACCTTTCCAGTACTGACACTGGTGGCAGTCACAACACCGTTCTGCAAAGAAAACCCCCTCTTTTGTCAGCTTCCATCGAACGCTGCAGCAATGTCTCTGTTACCCTCATTCTCTTCAACTGCCTCTATAGCTGCTTCCTTCATGCTAGCCTTACAAACCTCTTCAGTAGCATCTCGCAAGAATTTGTTATAGTAACGAAATAACGGTGGGTTTGGTAGGTTCATTATTCCACATAATGTCAAAGCAGCATTTTCACCCTTCCCAATACTACGCATCCCATATACTAAACGAGTGTTCAACTCAGACTTAGAAAGAATTATTTATTAGTTCATTGTCATTCCTTTTAGATGTATTTAGTCCACAGTCATTACAGTTAAAACCTATTTCAACACTTAGGCCTAATCTTGGGTTGGTTGACACTGACAGTTTTCCGCTACAGTTTTTACAAACCGCTATATCAGAAAGCATATCTTCAATTTTATCTAAATTTACTATGTCATAAGACCTATCTTTTTCATTACTATTGCTAAATATACTATACTGTGCCTCATGCTTGGCTATTTTCTTCTTTGAAGAACTTACAGTTTTTATATTAGTAGTGTACCGGGTCTTTTGACCGGTACATTTCATTTTTTTCGTCGTTGTCTGCCGGGCTGCCTGAGACCGCTTGTGCCCGGCGATTCGCTTTACTTTGGTGGCCGTTGGCTCGGACTCGGTCGTTCCGTGTTCCAGCCTTTGTCTGTCAGGTTGGCCATCGGTTGGATTCTTATAGATTGTTCTCTGTGGCCGAACGACCTTACAATGCGAGGCTAGAGGCTCCTAAAACGTAAGTATTCATTTTGTAATTTCTAATATCCAATCACCCTTTTGGTGAAAATACTTTGTTTCAATAATATTCTGGGTTATTTGTCATTTTCAGGGTTTTGTTAAAATTTTATCCTTTGTCTGGATATTGGTTAACCTAGGTTCGAGCCATGTGCTCAATGTTACCTTTTTAACATTAATTGCTTTATTATATCTGGTTTTATATTTGATAGTAGTTCTGTATAATGTTTTGTTGAGCCTTTTTCAGTTGGAGTTACCGATTGACCATCTTTTTGTTAATTGACAATAACCTAGCCTGTTTAGTTTGATTTTCATGTTATAACATATTGCTCCTGTATCCATAGCCTAGTTTTCAGTTTGTCATTTCTAGTTCCGTATACGTCTTTTATCTTTTGTTAAATTGTAATTTGGTTTAAATTATTCATAGCCTAAAGTTAATCTTTCACTGTCTTGTTTGCTCACTCATGTTCTTGTTTGATCTTT